>VYXD01000762.1:177153-257879 GCA_013397195.1 Hylia prasina
ACCCCCTGCCCGGCTGGGAACACCCAGCCCCGGTCCCTCTGCCGCCGGGACAGCCCGCTCGCTCCTGCCCCGTTTCCAGGAGAGGGAGAAAAAGATTTTCTGCAGCAGCGGCTGGAAAAACAAAAAAAGGATTTCTCCCCTCTGCCCCCGAACTACAATCGGCGGCTGAAATGGGGTAGAAAGCGCAAAAATAGGAGCGGGGGCGGGGGGAGGAAGGGCTACGGGACACAGAAAGAGGGAAACGAAGGGAGGAAAACCCGGGGAGATGGGGAGAAGGGTCGGGGCATTTACCTCTGCTCCTCTCCCCATCGCTGCCCGCAGCGCGCCGGGGGAGGCTGGAGGGACGGACGGACGGACGGACGGACGGACAGATGGATGGAGGCAGCCGCGCACTCCTGGGCTCTCCCTAACTCGCAATTAACCCAAGCAGGATAACGGTGCCAAACCTTATCCAAAGGTTAGCGGCTCTCAGGGGGGCGTTTGAGCTGCGAATCGCTTCAGCCGAAGCTGCAAGGCGAGAGCCAGCCCGGCACTGGCACTATCTGCTTTCTCTGCAGCCGCTCCCCAGGCGGGCTGAGGGTCTCCTGTACCCCCCCGAGCAGCCCTGGGCATGTGCAGCCCTGCTCCTGCGGGGGGCAGCTCGTCCAGACCCCACCATCCTCCCCAGGCACATCCGAGCTGGAGGAGGAACTCTGCCTTATCTCTGCAGACCAGGCTAGTGAGGGTCGTGGCTGGGTCTTCTGGTTATTAAATGGAGGGAAAAGAGATATTTGTGCTCAAAAATCATTTAAAGCAAGGCAGGAAGGCCAACCCTGGGTGTGTTGTCTTTCTAAATCCCTCACCACCAGCCCCTCTGCGGGCTGCTGGGCAGCACAGAGCAGTGCCAGTTGCACGAAGGTGCAGATATTTGGGAGCAGGATATTTGGGCATCACTCCTAGTTCACTGCTCAGTCAGGCTCCCAACCCACAAATGATTTGATTTTCGTGGGCTTTGGGGGGGCTGTGAGCTTCTGTAAACACACCAGAGTGCAAATTGTGACCATATGAAAAAGGGGGTGTGCAAATCCTGAATGTTCACCTTCATCCTGCCCTGTAACACTCGGGAAAAGAGTGGGTGTGCAAATGCAGGTGTGCAAGCCCCTGATTCCTGCTCAGGCTCCTGGCCTATGCCAGGTATTTCCCCACACCCCTCTAACCTGCTGCAGGGCACCTCCAGCACAGCTGCAGAGACAGGAAGGCTGAGGGGCACCTTCTGCTCAAACAGCCAAGGAAATTCCACGGTCACATCTGCCCCAAGAACAGAACTCATCCAGGCCAGCCCGGGCACTCTTGGAGCAGCAGCCAGCCCTCTGGACAGGCACGTGTGCACCTAGGGAGGTGATCCCAGGACCTGGGAGTCATTCCACCTTCCCACAGCCGCTGCCAAAAGCATCTCCTAGGTTTCTGTCCAGGCTGGAACCCAGCAATGCACAGGAGGCTGCACAGCAGTGCCCTTCATCCCAGCTCTGCCTCCTCATCCTCATCCCCCTCCACCACTGCGCTGGGCAGCCCTGACAGGATAATGAAGAGTTGCACGAAATACTATAAAAAGGCAATTAGATAAACTGCTGGATTGGGACCAGCTCCCATGACCTAGTTAATAGCTCTGGGAATTTCGGGACAGTGGGGAAGGAAAAGGCATCGGTGTCAGGACGTGGTGCACGGTGAGTGGGCTTTGGAGGGGAGGGGAGGGGGCCCGTGGGCTGCAGGAATGTCCCAAGCCTTGGGTTCTCCCTCTTGAGTGTGCTCAGAGCTCAGCAGCAGCAAAAACACAAAGTGAAAACTCTGGGTGTAGAATCGCACACGCCACTGCTGGGTTTGTGCTCTGGCTGTTGTGGCTGAATCCACAGTCTGGTGCTCAAAACAAAGACAGCAGCAGCCACACTGACAGATACTCTGCAGTAAAATAACCATAACAGAGTGAAATCCAAAAGCAGAGTCCCCAGGAGAAAGCCTGCAGTGGATGTCCCCTCTTTATTTCATTTTTTTTTACTGAACACAAAATGGCTGCCTAAATTACAGACGCATTTAAAAAAAAGACCACACACAGTAAGGATTGGGAATATCATTATTTTAGAATAATGTGTATTATGATAAGAAAATTTTCCTGTACGTAAAAAAAAAAAAAGAAAAAAGAAAAAAAATTTCTTAATTTAACCTCGCTATTTGCAAAATAAATAACTTCTGAGCTGTAATTTGGGATAAAATTTGTACTTAAATTGCTGTGATTTCCATTTCCCAGAGGGAAGAGCCTTGATAAACCATTTCACCTATAAACTAAAAATTAATTTGAAATTTGAGCACGACACATTTCCAAAAACACTTTCAATAGTTTGGAATTAAATTTAACTCATTGTTTGTCTTTATGCTTCACATCAAAATTAAGTTGTAGCCACTGGGTACCAAATTCCCAACTCAGTACTCTGTAGTATTGTTCCCATGAGCACAGCAGCATTTTCATTGACTTAATACATAAAGCTTCATCATTGTCAAATTAAATATTCATATATGTACATGCTGTTGTACTTCCCAGGAAATGACAAAGGACTAGGAAAGGAAGGTGCACACTTCATAGGTGCCAAGCTTTTTAATAACAACTTCCAAATAAAATGCTCTTCTGCAGATGTAGAGGCTGTAACAAACAGCAACTGGTCTGTAAAGGAAATTTTTCCCTGTGGGCAGATGATGCCCTAATCCTGGAGACTTTTGATATAATCTATATTTTTTTCTTATTGTTTTAATTTTTTTTTAAATTGTGTTTAATTTGTGTGTGCAGTGGGAAGGGCCTCTCAGGGCAGAGGGCCAGGCAGCAGCCAGCTTGCCTTGGGGTGTTTCTTGTCAGGAGGGCTCCATCTCAGCCTGCTCCAGCCCCCATCTGTCCATTTGCCTTCTCCTTTTTTTGTCCATTTCTGATAAAAGCAGGTCAGCAACACACAGTCACTCACATCTCCTGCAGACATCTTCCAGCTCTATCCAAAAGCCAAGAGGAGCAATTTGGGAAACCCCAGATCCCACTTTGAGATATTCCTGACAGCTCAGCCAAGGCCAACAAGGCAAGGCAGCAGGCACAGGTTTGTGTAGCTTCCTTTAACATGGCCTCTCTCAGTGTTTTGGAGTGACAGAAATTGGGTTCACCTAAGCCAGGAGCTGGAGCTACTGGCAAAATTGCAGTTGGGTCTCTGAACCCGACTCCCACACAGTTTATGGAGCCTCACATGTGGAGGGTGCTGCTTCCAGGATTTGGATGTGCAGCCCCTGCCTGCAGACACCATCACTTAGTCAGGTTTGGTTTTTTTTTCCTAGGGACTAAAAATAAACTCCATGCAAAGTCAAAACCTGAGCCCAGCAAGGCACCACGTGAAGCTGCTGCTGTGTCCTAGGGAAAGCCAAAGGGCAAAGTGAGGCACATCACAGCTTGATCCAAAGGGAAGGAGAGCACAGCCCACAGCAACACTTCCCGTGCTGGAGAGGAGGAGACAGAAAACCTCACCTCGTGCTGCTGCCTGTGAGCCCCCTGCATGCCCACTGCCAGCTGAGGGGACACTGGCAGTGTCCAGTCCTTGCTTGTGGGCAAGGACTGGATGCTGCACTCACCTTGGCTGCCTCTGCTCTGCAGTGCAGGCAGAGCCCTGCTTCTAGCAAAGAAAGAAAAAAAAAAAGCGGGGGGGGATCCTCATTTTGCAGGAAGGTTCCGTGCACATCATTCCCTTTCATCCACAATGCCAGTGTGAGCAGTGCCATGCACAAAGCCTGGAAAAGTCACTGCAGCACACGAGGGTGTGAGTGCCCTGCTCTCTGCGGCCAGAGGGGGCTTGGCATGGGGCAGAACCAGCCCTCCTGGTCCTGCACTGACAGGGTGCAGGGAAAGGCACTTACCTGTGCCCAAGACAAGCAGCAGAGAACCTGCCTGTTTCAGCTCATCACAGTGTCTTTGTGCCCATAATAACCCTGGATACCCCACACTGCAGGCAGGGCTGACTCCAGAGCCAGTCACAGGGACAGCACTCAGTAACTGCAGCCTCAGTGTGCCATTTCTATAGAGGTTCTCAAACACTCAGACCTGGAAAGTTTCCTGTCAGCACTTCAGATTAGCAAAGCTGGGACAGGGTAATTGTTATTGTCCTCAAGAGCAAGCAAGCAGCAAGTTTCCTGTCCAGGGGCACCAGAGGAGTCCAGCCAGCCATGGGGGTCTCAGCATCCACCCCACAAGCAGAAGACTTTGCAGAGGGATCTTTCCTGTTTCATCTGGGATAAGGTACAGAAAGAGAACAGGTACTAGGGCAGGACTGAAATTATCCCTTGCCAGGAGACAATCAGGAGGGAACAGACCATGAGCTGGAAATCACAGCTGCAGCAGAGGATGTATTTTTGGTGGTGCAGGAGCTCAGTGCTCAGCTGTCACACTGACCCACAGCAAAGGTTTCAGCAAAATAGCAATGTCACCTGTTAACACTGCAGCACACCTCCCGTGGGGATTTTGGTCACTTCCTGTAGGATGCTGTGCTCCAAAAGAGGCAGGAATGGGCCCAGGACTAGGCAAGGTGCAGGCAGGTGGTTCTCACCCAGGGTCTGCTCTGCAGCTGTCAGGACCCTGAGGGTCTCTGCTGCGTGGGTATTACAGGGACAGGTTCTTGCCTTTCCATGAATTTAGCTTAAACCTCTGAATTAACAGAGTAAGGAAAATGAGATTAAAAATATTTGCAAGTGAGTACTTTCTGGGCACTAAAGCAGCATTCCTGCCCACTGCTCCACCCTTGCAGCGAGCTGAGGGCAGCACTGAGTGCTCCAGGAGCCCAGCCCAGTGTGGTGCATCCCTTTGGGACACACTGCAGGTTATGGAGCAGCTTTCCCTCTCCTGCTGCTGCTTTTCCAGCAGCAAGGAAACTCAAACCATGGGGAGCCTTGCTGTGCTGGTTTGCTGTTCCCCTGCAGCACTTCCCTCCTGGGACAGCTCCTAATAAAGGGCACAAGCTGGTGATGAAGTGCATCACTGCGTGCCATGAAAGAGTCCATGAATGCACCAGCTGGGCTCACTCCTTGTGGCTCAGGGGCTTCCCAAACTCACTCAGGACCACCAAGACTTCAGGCACCTCTACAGATTTGTGTGGGGATCCAAGGATCTTCAACAAATCAAATAACCAATATTTTAACCACATTTATGCCTTTTCACCCATTTGTACCAGGTTTTAGGCCTCTGTAAATGCATACCAGAATATTTATTTCACAGGGGAGTGTTAAACAGTCTTTAAACTTTGAAACTCTGAACTTAGCAGCCTGCAATCCCAAAGTATTACTATTAAAAGCACAGTTCTCATAATAAACTTTTGGCATTACAACACTGTTTGCTTTTAATAGAACAGTACTTCTTAAGCAATTTAGTTAATTTGATTTATGACAAAGAGAAATTTGAAGAGTATAAAACCTCAGGAAGAGAACAGCAGGGAAGGCAGCTCTGTGATTACCTCCCCCTGCACACGTGTAAACTGCAGATGAGGTAAATTAATAATGAGATTTAAAGTTACTACTGCCCCACGTTAGAAAGCTGAGTGAGAGGAGGCTGCAAGGCTGGGAAAGGAGAGGGCTGTGCTGTCCCACAGCAGGACTGTGACTCAGGAACTCTCTTCCAACACCTCACCTTAGGACTAGGTATTAAATAAATATTTGGTGGTTACATCAGGTAGAAGATCCTCAAGATTTCTTTCCTAAGGCTTGCAAATGTCATTGAACTCACCAAACTGGGCACAGCAGACTCTCAGTTTTTCCAGGAGGAGCCAGCATCCTTCCTGCCACATCAAAGGTCTCTGGCTGTTAAAGCCAGACTTCTATACCCAGTACAAACCCCTGATGGGGAGAGGGCAGCCTGGGATTCCAAATTTCCAACTTGTGCAGGAAAGCAGAGTTTAAACTTCCCTGTTCTATCTCAGTCACTGTAGCTCTGTCACTGTAGATAAATCACTGGAGCCTGGTTCAGCTCACATCCCAACTGATAATAGGACTGAAGTGGCCAGAGGGAAAGTTAAACTGGAGGGTCTCACATTCCCTGGTGTCTGTAGGTTTGAACCGTTGTACAACCAGGGTTCCTTTCTGGCACCTGATGTCACATTTCTCCCTGACGTTCCCTCTATTGCCAGGTTGGCTGTGACTGCCACAGAGCCCTGCACAGGGACCCCTCCTCACCCCACGGCTCAACCACTGGCCATGCTGGAGGCTCCTGCACATCCCAGTTCGTGCTCCTCCCTCCCACTGTCCCCTCTTCCCTGCCCAAGGCAGTGGCAATCCTGATGTCCCCTGTCCCAGCCCCTGCGAGGTGACCTGGGTGGCACAGCTGAACTAGAGGGGCCAGAGGTAACATTTATCCACTGTCATTAACAGACAATTACCAAGGGCTCTGAAGCTGTCAGGTCTGATAAAGGGACATTAAAATAGTCCTTATCTTCCTTCACTTTTGCAGTTTCCCCCAGAACAGGGCACTGGCCATGGAGTCCTGTCTGGGAGGACTCAGGGTGGCTTTACAAGCCCCTTTCTCCAGAGAAGCTGCTAAAAGCAGCATGTCCTCCTCCTGAGTCAAACCCAGTATCTGTTCAGATCACCACCCATGGCTTCTCAGCTCGTTTGTACCCATCAGTCAAATCTTTCCAAGGAAATTCAATCTTTAGAATGATTTTCCCATTAACCTTCACCACAGAAAGCCACCAGAAGAGCAGTGAAACAGTCACATTCAAAACCAGCTCCCACAGCAACCAAACAGCTGCTGGCTGGAAACACTCTGGGGCAATGTGAGATGCTGCAACAGCCCAGAAGGGACCATTACCCTGAGAAACAGCAGCCAAAAAGGGACTATTACCCAAATAAACTTCTTGAAAGCCCAGTTCTGAAGCAGGGATGGGGGCAGAGCAGATAATCCCATGTCTCCAGGAGCTCAGGTGGCACCCTGCCACAAGCCAGGGTGTCTGCAGAACCATCATCAGGGCAGAAAGCAGGGAAATAAGTCAATAATTGTGTAATCAGTAGCATCTTACTTTTTTTAAATGAACCTGTGGGATGAGGGTTTCCCCCCAGCACCCTCCCTCTCCTCTTTTTCCCAGAGCTCATCTTTCACTTTGTCATGCAATTCCCAGCTGGCCAGCTGCAGCCTGCCTCCATCCCTTTTCCATTACACACTCGGCTGAGCCGGGGATGAAAGGGCCCCTGGATTCCAGCGAGAAGGTAATTAATTGACTTTCTGCTCTCGTTGCTATGCGGCAAAGGTGGAAGCCGCAGCAGCTACAGTTCATTTTTAATCCTGGAAGATTAGCCACAAACGGCATCATTACCGAGGTGATCAGCTGCCCCAATAAAGACACTGGCTCAGGGAAGGGATGTTCCCGGGAACAGGAGGGCTGTGAGGAGGAGACCTGGGGCCAGGAGTAGCACACCCACCCCACTCCCTGTTAACCCATCAGCCAGGGGTTAATTCTGTAGCTCATCTCCTGGGTAGAGTTTTCCTTTATCTCTGAGACCTGCCCTAACCTCCAGGCTGGGCAGAGAGCAGAGCCACCTGCTTTGCTGGCTGGTGTCAGAGCCCCAGGCACAAACTCCAGGTAGGAGCAAAACAAAAAAAAAAGAACAAAACAAACACTTTCTGGAGCCGAAGATAAGTGGCTGGTTGGATATCCTGTCCCTGGCAGTGTCCAAGGCCAGGCTGGATGGGGCTTGGAGCAACCTGGTCTAGTGCAAGGTCCAGTGGAACGAGATGGTCCCCAAGGTCCTTCCCACCCAAACCACTCTGCGATTCTGTGACTGTGCTGTGTGCCCAGTTCAGGTGGGCACCTTTCCCTGTTGTGACAGCAGGGCTGTGCCCTTGAAGGCACAGACATCACCCAAATCAGCTTCTTAGTGTGATGGAATGGAAAATCCTACCAAAAATTTTTAGAAGATTGTTTTTCAGTTCAACATACTAAAAACTATTCTCTAGCTGAGATGGCAGGACCAATTACATGCAGAAAATTATAGATATGCTGAAAATATGCTTGAATTTCAACTCCAGATGTACACTGGAAATTAATTCCTCTCTCTTCAGTAGCAAAAAGTAATGGCAAAGATATATCTGTTATTTGGGCACCTTCATGCAGGTAAGGGCTTCTCACTGCTCTGGAATTCGACTCCCCTGAGTAATCAGCTGGTTCTCTACAGCCCACTCTGGCTTTTGGTGATTTCTCACTTCCCAGCAGCATGATGCCTCCAGCCCCACAGGACCTCATGTGCTATTTGCCTGAGAAGGTCAGCAGCAGAACAAATATTTGCCCTTCCTGTGTCTCATTTAGGGCTTAATAAGAATTAAAGTTTTATTTTATGATCAAACTCTGTATCTCTCTCTCTGTTTTTTCCCAGGTTTCTTGTTGCTCTGGGATTGTTTCCTTTGATTTTCAGGTAGTACCAATGCCATTTTGCCAGCACACACACACAGAACCTCAGCAAGATCCTCACCAAGTCTTAGTGATAGTACAGAAAATATTGTTTTCATAGAATCACAGAATGGTTTGGGTGTGAAGGAACCTGAAAACCATCTCATTCCAAACCTCTGTAATGGCCAGGGACACTTTCCATTATTCCAGTTTGCTCCAAGCCCTGTCCAGCCTGGCCTTGGACCGTTCCAGGGATGGGGGGCTCTGCAGGAACGCCCTGACGTGGGGCCAGACTAAACACACCTGTAACAACAGAAGGGATTTTTCTGCTTGTGTGCTTTGTCCTCCACTCAGCGGTGGAAGTTCAGCCTTTTCCACTCACTCGTGTCCCAGGGCAGACTCACCTGGGACTGGGGTTTGGTTTTGGTCAGACTCCAAGCACTGCATGAGGAGCACCCGGGGGCTCCTCTGGCTGAGGGTGGGAGGAGGGTTACTGCCCTCCAGGTGAAACCTGTCACTGGAAACAAGGCAGGGATCCTCTTCTCACTTCTGGCCAGGGCCATCTTCAAATTTACAGCACCTGTTAGAGCACAAGGGTCCCTCCCCTGCCAGCAATCCCAGCAGAGCTGTCTCGTTTTGCTGAGGTGGCAGCTGCTCTCCCACATGGACCTGAGCACAGACATCACACACAGGGAGCAGTGCAGGGGCCTCAGCTGCAGCAGCACCAGGAGTAAAAACACATTGTTAAAGGTGTCAGTTTATAGCACAGGGCTGGGGCGAGGCAGAGATTCATTTTCACCTTTCTGGAACTGTTGCAAAGCCTGAAAGTCGTTTTCTTTCACAATTCTTTGGGTGTTGTGAACTGCCCTTCATCCCTGCGAGGTGTTTGCTCTGAAACGCGATGAAGGTGACCCATGTTCCTGTGTTTCTTGCAAACAGCAGTTTCTCTGTGATCCTCACAACCCCTGTGGCTGTACGAGCTGTGGCACAGCAGATGCAGCATCCCAAGCAGCTGATTCCAGAGGTTCCCATCCCCCCTTTCCATCGCTGCATCCCAGGGATTTCTGCTGCCGTCACCGATGGCATTCGAGCCCTTGCCTGCATAAGAGCCGTGCTTCCCCCTCCTCCTCGCCAGCCGTCTGCTCTCAGGAGCTGGGACACACCTCTGAGGTGCTTTCCGGAGTGCACCTGAAGAAAATAAAGAGCTAAAACATGTTTTACTGTTCGAACGTTTATCACCTCACGCAGATTTCGTCAGCTCGGCGTTTACAACCCACGGTGCCTCTCCCGTGCCTGCTCAGGCTTGCCGTGAGCTGTGCTTTGTACAGCTGGAGCACTTCCCTGTGCCCACGGTGAGGCTGCCGAGCTGCTGCACCAGGCCTAAGGATTGGGATTTGCATCAGCAAAAAAACAACGCCCGAGGTTGTAAAGAAGAATTTCTGAACGGGCACACCCCCCTCAGCAGAGTACTGCCTTATGAAAGAAGCAAGTTTATTTCCTGAGACGTAATAAAATTAATTGTCTCCAAACGTGGAGGTGGAGGAATGTGCACATATGCCCTGTATGTAGAATCAAGGATCTCCTGAGCTGGAAGGGGCCCACAAGGATTGAGTGCAAGTCCTGTCCCTGCACAGGGCACCCCCGAGAATCCCACCCTGTGCCTGAGAGCAGTGTCCAAGCACTCCTTGAGCCCTGGCAGCCTTGCTCCTGACACAGATTCATCTATTATATACACAATACACTGGCTGCAGGAGATGTTTTTTTCCCCCCAAGGAGTTACAGCAGAGCGTGGTTTGGGTCAGGTTTTATGCCCTCAGATTCTCTCTAGGGCAGCTCCTGTCAGTTCCTGGGCAGATACCGGAGGTACAGCCACTCACAAACACCCATCTGTCCATCCATCCGTGCATCCATCATCCATCCATCCATCTGTCCATCCATCCATCCATCCGTCCATCCATCGTCTATCCATCCATTCATCCATCATCCATCCGTCCATCCATCGTCTATCCATCCATTCATCCATCATCCATCCGTCCATCCATCGTCTATCCATCCATTCATCCATCATCCATCCGTCCATCCATCGTCTATCCATCCATTCATCCATCATCCATCCGTCCATCCATCGTCTATCCATCCATTCATCCATCATCCATCCGTCCATCCATCGTCTATCCATCCATTCATCCATCATCCATCCGTCCATCCATCCGTCCATCCATCCCTCATCCATCCATCCCTCCATCCCTCCATGCCTCCATCCTTGTTCCAGCTGCCCCTCTGCCCAGGAGATCCCTTTGCTCTCTGTGGGGCTGTCACAGGGAGCAGCCAGCCCTGACCTCCCCCCCTCGGCGTGGCAGACGCAGAGCTCTGGGCCCTGAACGTTCTGCTGTGCTGCTGATACGCTGGGTGGGTGTTGTTGGAGCGGGTGCCAAACGCTCGGCCGACACGGAGCGAGGGCTGTGATTGTGTAGATAGGAGCCTGAAACAGTGTGAGGGGAATTATTCCTTGCCTTATCTCCTCTGCTCAGTGCACGTCATCATCTCTGATCTCACAGGTCCCAGAGGACGTGGCTGCCGGTGCTGCTCAAATGATAAGGGGAGCTCCATCACGTGTGTTTGTACAGTTCCTTTCCTTATATATTTTGCATAGCCGTGACTGTTATTCTGCACTTCTTATACAAGAAGGCACATGGAAGACAGCGCATGCAATGAACTCTGATAAAAATGCATCTATAGGCTGCTGCTGTCACAGCATCCACAGAGGGGACCAGGCCTGGAGGCCTGATGTTACAGCATAATATGCAAATTGATATTTGATGGGAAGCAATATGATAATTGCCACAGAAAAAAATTGTCTGCATAGGAAGATGTGGTGAGCACTCACCTCTGTGTCTCTCCCTTCCCCACATTTAGCAGCAGAGGTGAGCCTCAGTGGGCATTTGAGATACTCCACAGACAGCAGCCCATCCCCAAGGGCACCATTTGCCTGCACAGCTGGAGCCTCTGCTTTCCTCCTCTGGCTGCAGTACACTGCAAATAAACAATAGAGCATTTTGAGGTACTGTAACCTTTCCTCCTGCACATTCCCATGCCAAGGCGATCTCCACTGCCACCAACTCAGACATAGAAACCAAAAAAAAGCAAGCTAAAAAAAGGGAGGTCATAGCTATGGCCATGAGGAAAGTTTATCTTCTGCACATCCTGCATGGGAATATCTGTGTGCTTACCCAGGGGTATTGCTTACCTACAGCCATCCAAACAGTGCCTGCTACAGGGGACCTGCTGTGCCCATGCAGGGACACACTCAGCTGCTGCAGGTTGTGCCCAGCACAGACATCAGCTGGGTTCTGCAATTCCCTGTGTGGCAGAGGTTCTGTTTAGCATTTAGCTACAGTCCAGGGCAAGAAGGGTCAGCCTGTGGTATCTCCTCAGCTGGGAAAGAGGGAGGCTGGCTAAGAAGTGTCCATCACTCATTCAGTGGCCATGTCTGATTCTCAACTGTGGCTCTTTCTAGGCTGAAGCCCCAGCCAGCAAACATTGTGTGTATCATGTCTGCAGCCCCAGGTGACATCCCACAGCTTTTGTGCTTTTAGCCAAGGTGACAACACCACGATGTTCAGGAAAGCTGGAGGTCCAGGGCTCATTTAAACAAGAGCTGATATCTGGGAAAATGCACACCATGGAACAGACGGGTATTTTCTGCCTTTCAGAACTTCCCTCATTGTTGGAAAGTGGCAAAAGGCAACTTCTAGAGAAGAAATTAGGGAAGGAGATGCTCTGGGCAAGTAAGATGTGCCTATTTATTCACAGACTGAAAAAGGTTGTCTTCATCCACTTTTAAAGCCATGGCAAGATACCCCATATCTTTTCCTATGTCCCAGCATGCCTGCTCAAAAACTGGCAGTGCTAAGCCTACTTTTGCTCACAGCTTTTGGAGAAGCTAAATATTTTGATCTCTACCTTTAGATCACTGGGCCCTCGGCATTTCTTTCCAGGCACCCTACTCTGATCCCATTGCCAGAGGTGGAGGAAATTCTGTTGCTTTCATGGGCAGATGGATCAGACACATTGGGAATTTCAGACTTTGTCTCTTTGTTGTGTTTCACACTCATGTGTTTAAGAATTGGCTTATTGTCCTGCCTGCTAATGTTTTCAATTATGTGGAGCCCAATTCAATATCCCTACCTGATTGGGAGGCAGCAGGAGTTGGCTTTTTGTGTTCTCTGACCTAGAGCTGACTCCATTTGCTGCCTATCTGACTAACTAGTGAAGCAGAAAATGCTCACAATACAGCACAATTAATGACAGACTCTGAAAAACACACCAGATCCCAGCGGAGGGGAAGAAATTAGGCTCTTGCACAGTGAAGGAGTTTGTTGATGATGTTTTTCTATTTATAACATTTTAAAGGGCAGGCATGAGTTAGGCTTACTTGAAAATCCTGACTGCTTATTTTTTTTCCCCTAAAATTGGCTTAATTTTTTTTTTTTAATTGAAGACAATAATATTAAAATTCACTCCAGTTGTGTGACCCTGTGGAAGGTTTTTCTGGCCTTCAACAATCTGTCTTCCTTGGCAAATATGACAAAGTATTTAAATCTATCTAAAATGAGAAACGCCCTTTAAAAATAATTGTCAGTGCTGATATACTACAACTGAACAGGATTTTACAGCAAAGAGACATATAAAAAGATACATCTGGAGCGCTGTGTCCAGTTCTGGGCCCCTCAGAACAAGAAAAAGCTACTGGAGAGGTCCAGTGGAAGTCACAGAGTTCATTTGGGGTCTGGAGCATCTCCCTTATGAGGGGAGGCTGCAGGAGCTGGGGCTGTTTAGTCTGGAGAGGACTGAGAGGAGATCTCATCAATCCATATAAACATCTCCAAGGGATGTCAAAGGGTGGTGCCAGACTTTTTAATGGTGCCCAGTGAGGATGAGGAGCAATGGCCAAAATACAAGAGATTTCACCTCAGTGAGAGGAAGAACTTTACCCTGAGGGGGGAGAGCACTGGAATAGACTGTGGCTCAGGCTGTGAACCCCTCAGTTTGTAGGGAAACACCAACACTGTGCCAGCAATCACTCATTTCATGAAGTTCTCCAAGGGGATGGGTTGTTGTAAGCTCCTGGTCTTTAGCTCTGGTGCATGAGGTGCCTTTGGACACTGTAAAAGAACCTGCAGGAGCAGCATAAGCTCAGTAATGTGATGATAACAGAGGGAACAGGACCCAAAGCATCACAATGAGGTGTAACAAGGGGAAAGTACAGACACATGGAGCTCTCTCAAGGCATGATCTCTGTAAATCAGGAATATATTGACTTATTTACAGCGCCCTCCTCCTCAGGCTACTTTAGGAGGAGCAAACACTACTTTGGCAGATGGTCATTACAATATTTTTAAAACACTTCCTGCCACACTGAAATATCCAATCTAAATTTTTCCTTCATTTTATCTCTCTGCCCTGGAAAGTTTCCCCATGCCCCGTATTCTCCCATGGCAAGGTCTCCAGCCAACACACAGGTCCTGTTTCACATCACACACGGAAAGGACACTGCTCCAGGAGGGAATGAAGAGCAACAGCATCCTCTCTTTCTGCTGTTCACCCCGTGGCCACAAGCTTCATTCACTGCACAGAGGCAGGCCCTGTTCTCAGTGATGAGTTTGTGTTTCCCCACAGGCCATTTTTCATGGCCAATAGAGCAGCCAGGTTTTTCAAGCACTGATAAATGCATCTGCCCAACGATTCAGCAGGACAAGGCAGCATCAGCCCCATCTCACCTTTGCAGCAGAGGGCTTGGCTGTGTAGTCAGCTTGAAACACACAGGATCTTCTGGTTTTCCAAAGAACTTCACTCTTCTCACACCTCTGGTCTCCAAAATCCAAACCACCTGGCTTTAGCTGCAGACTGGAGGAGCTGGACCACTCAAAAACCAGGTCTCAGGGTATCAGGTTGCAAAATGCTAATGTAGATCCACCTTTACTCTTTAGTGAACAATGGTTGAGAAGCAAATATTCTTTAGCTTGATAACACTAATTTTAATGCCAATATCTTTCATTAACCCTCTCTGCAAGCACTGAGCACTGTGCCAGGCCAGGGCTATGATAAACAGGAGAATGGCATTTGGCCTCTTTGAACTTTTACATCATTTGCATATTTTGGCAGTGAGTTTCTAATTCTCTCCTGTTTACAAGAGTTTGTGGGGGTGTTTTTTTGTTTGGTTTGGGGAAATGTTTTTTGTTTTGCTTTTTGGGGTATTTTGGGGGGTAGTTTGTTTGTTTGTTTGTTCTGTGGGGTTTTTTAATGGTAATTTAGCATCTGAACATATGTTTTCATTAAAAAAAGAGAAATATTTCAGAAATTCCAGTTCCCCAACTACTTTTCCACATTTCCCAGTATTTTATTAGGGAGACATAACTCTGTATCCAAGTGGTAACACAGGACCTTGAGAGAGCCTGTAAATGGATTCTAAATTGATGTTTAAAATCCTTTTATTTTTTCTAAATGGGAGACGCTAATGAGTTTTAATTCCTTGAAAAGCCAGCTACTGCAATAAAAAGGTATTTTTCTATTACCAAAAAATCATCTGCTTTGGAACTGGTTTACTTATTTATGTAAGACCTGACCATAAAAGTATTTGATTAAGGCTGTGTTTGGTCTTTCAATAAATTCTAAGGGGTGCTGCTGAAGCTGGTTGTGCTTTTTAAGCATTCATAAGGAAGGAGAGGTGGAATGGAATAGACACATTAGCCAAAGGGAAAAATCTGAGCATTCCTACCAGCACCCTGCTCTGTACATACTTTCCCTGTGCTGAGAGCACTGAAGCATGTACAGGGTGGTTTAGGCTCTACAAGAAGAACAGCAGCAACCTGGTCAGTCTCAAGACAAGAATAACATTTCAGATCTTAACTCACAATCTGGGCTCTTCACCTGAGGGCTGCCCATGGCAGGAGAAATCCTTCCAGTTTCAAGAACAGAAAGGACAACACTTCTGCCTCTTGCCATCCTCATTGGGAGAGGACCTGGAACGTCAGATAAATGGGGAGGAGATGAAAAACCTGCTGTCTCTTGAAAAGCAAGGTGTTAAGGGACACTGGGATAAGGTTTGGAGGTCTGGACAGCTTCCAGCTGCTGGAGCACTGTGAGAGGGGGACTGCAGCCCTTGATAACTCAGCAGCAGAGGCAGGAAAAACGGATGGACTTGAGGGAAGGACAACAGCCTGTGCTGGAGCCCATGAACCCCTGAAGTGCCCCCAGCAGGATTCCCTCTGGACAAACAGGGACTGCACGGGGGGTTCTGTGCCTGGGGAGAGCCCTCCATGCAGGGACAGAGGTGTCCTGGGTGCCACCCCCTTCCTCACATCACGGAGGAGCTGCAGGGGAGAAAACCAAAACCTGCACCTCAGAACGAGATTTATTGTTTGGTTAATGACATCCTTCCCTCGCCAATGACCCCAGCGAAGCAGGGAAAGGCTGAGTGGCTTTATCTTCATTCAGTGCCGCCGTCCTTCTGGGACACTTGAACCTGATTGCATCACTTTCGGTGTCAGCCTCGATAAGATGCTGATTGTGTTTCCCGGTTTTCCCGTGGCAGAGGACTCCCCCAGCAGCCTGGATGGTTAATGGGAGCTGACTGCCTCTCCAGTTTGCCAGAGCCGTTCCCTTTGGCTTCCTGCTGTAGCACATTAACACAGCAAATTAACATTGTAATTGCATTTTCACTATTTATCACCGTGGAAAAGGGGGAAAAATCCAGAAAAAAAAGGAAGATCACAGGCAAGGGCCCAAGAGACAGGTTAGTGAGGCAAGACTCTGTCTGCACCTCCATTCATTTCTATTTATAGCCAGCCATTAAATTATGCTAATAAACAGCCAGCCACAGGCTATGGCAAATCTCCTGCTCAGACACAGGAAAAGCTGAATTAAATATATTCAGCTTACTCAACTCACAGCACCGGTGTGACTGCTTCCAAACCCCAAACCACAGGGATCTGAGAGCAGCTCCAGCATCTCCCACTGACACCCATCCACGCAGCACAGCCGTGGCAAGGCACATTTATGTACATACACATGTAAATCAGCGCAGGATAAAGACAACATGGAAATTCCAACAAAATACCCCCTATCAGTGGCTCTGACTTAATCAATTGTTTTGGCAAAGGCCAATTCACTACAGTTCATGAACTGATTCATCTGGGAGAAAACAGCCCTTTTCACCAAATAGCAGCGTGATGCATCTGCCACCAATTTCTCCAAAGCAATTGCATCCAAAATAGCATTATTGTAGCTCTCCCTCACATGCAATTGGTTGTTATTTTATTGCTGTCTATATGCAGCAGTTCCTAAAGGGGATAGCATCAGGTCCTCACATAACCTATATATTTAATCAGATTATCCAATTAAATAATACAGCCTTAAATGAAAAGTCTGCTATTCCCTCGAGCAGTTCTGGGAATGCTTTCATTGCTCATTCTCATGCTTAAAATGTACTAGCAGCACTGTCTTCTGCAGCTATTTTTGGCTATCCAGACATTTGTACAGCTCCCATCACTAATTTTTAGATGCCAATACCTTGTTTTCCTTGTCAAATTACAGCAGTCAGAAATGTCACGTTCATCTATAAAGTCACAGAGCACATAAAAAAAACAAGTGCCTTTATCTTTTCTGACTGACAGGATGAAGAAAGTGATTGTGATGATGGGGTTTTTGTTGAGGAAAGAGGGGAATCCCAGCAGGGTGATGTTGTCCCCCACAGGGCTGCTGCTTGTGCTGAGCTGCACCCTTGGGACCTTGCCAGCACGTACCTGGCAGAGGAGCAGCCAGGGAGGCTGGAAAACCCCCGGGATTCCCTTGGGCTCTCCCAGCAGCCAGCACAGTGAGGTGCTGTGTGACTGATTCAGCTCCTGGGGTGCCTCATCCCTGCTCACCTCTGGCTGCCCCATCCTGGCTGTGGGACTGCAGCAGCTCTGATGCTCCAGCTTTGAGGCTTTCTGTGCCCTTCCAAGCAAGGATGTACAGGCAGGGAAAGGTTTTTATTGATTCTGAGCAGAAAGTGTTGTGGTTTGCAAATCCCCAGAGGAAGATTTCACATGAGGAAGGTCATCATAATGCTCTGCCACAGGGAATGCTTCTTCCTGCAGGAAACCCTGTGAGGATCACAGCACCCATGGGTGTTTTCTCTCCCAGCCCCATCCTGGTAGGACGTGTGGCCTTACTATTGATTTACAGGTTAAGCCAATGTCTCCACATAATTTCTTCAATAGGCCACAGAGGACTGCCAGGAGAGGCAGGGAGGTGCTGGATCCCAGTGGCCTCGGGGGTGGAGGAAGCCACGCAGAGGTGCAGCAGTGTGGATAAGTGAACACAAACACCAATGTTATAACACCGTCTGTTCCCACGGGAAAAACTGGGGAAAGGGACAGATTCAGCCTGGATTGGGCAGACTCTGCTGCCTACTGCAGCACTGAGCTTTCTGGAAACCAGTCACAGGGTCCAGGGATGCCAATGGGACTCCACCAGGAGGGTCTGACTTGGTGCTCAGGAGTTTTTGCCAGTCTGGCTCTCCCAGGCTTGGGCAGATTTGGAGGTGCTGCTCAGAGCCCAGAACACAGTCTGTGTTCAGGTCTCAGCTACATTGCAGCTGTGTGAACAGAACCATGAGCCTCTGTGTGCCACCTCCAAGTCAAACAGGTGATTCCCAGCAAATTTGCTTCACCTACAACACCACAAGGTAATAAAATAGAATTTAAAAATGGTTAATTGAAGAATCTGTTCTGTTTCTGTTTCTTTACCACTCAGCAAAGCAAGTGAGAGGCATCAACCTCTACATCAACTCTTGGACATTCCCTGACTTCCCAGCCCTCCCCTTTCCTCCAGAGAGCAATTGGGTGAAAAGGGGGATATTTTGCAGTCATTAAAATTTCATTTTGTTTTTAGGCAGACACGCTGCCATTTAAAAAGCTCCCTGGTGAGCAGGGGATTGGCAGTCTGGGGAAGGGAGAGCAGAGGCAGCAGGGGCTGGGGAGGAAGAAGGAGGTGCCCAAAGCAGTTACAGGAACAGCAGAGATGCTGCCTGCTCAGGGGAGGCTTGGCTTCTTGCCAGCCTGCTCTGTGCTCTGAAAAATAGCAACGCTAATAACCTCAATTACAGCCCAGCCTCTCTGGGGGCTGCTGCTGCTGCCTTTGTTTATCTGAGTCCCAACGTGAAAGCAAAGATTGTTTTTTGTCTGCAGGGGCATGTGTCATGGAGAGACTGGAGAAATAAACTGCCCATGTCAGGGAAAGAAAGGTCAGAGAATGAAAGGCTGGTTGGGGTTGGAAAGGGTCTTTAAAAACCATCCAGCTCCAACCCCCTGACACGACAGGGACAACTTCCTCTGGAACAGTTTGCCCAAAGTGCCATCCAACCTATCACTGACGCCAGTATAGACCAGCTACACTTTCTTTCAAAATCCACTTTAGACACTGGCAGCTTTAATGCCTTAAATTCTGACTCTTTTGGGCTTGCAGATATTTTAATTTGGCAGCCAGAATGCAGCAAGTCCCTGTCAATGTCTCAGTCTCAGCTGAAACAGGGATGGGCTTTCCCCCTGACCTGCTGTGGCTGTACCACTGTCCACATTTCCACTGCAACACTCATAACACATTTCCACTCATAGCACTCGTAAAAATGGGTCTGCTGGCTTTTTAAAGCAGCTTGGAGCTATTCTGTAACAGGAGTTGGGAGCTGATTACCAAAATATTGATTTTATGAGTATATTAGTTAGAGAGGGATGCCTAGAAGAACCAGGCAGAAAAAACCACACACGTCTGTTGAATACTCGAGACTGATGAAACATTGCTGGGCTTGCAATTTTTCCTGCTTGGTTCTACTCTATATTCAGGAAATCTGGAAGGAAGGGCTAAAGAAACCACTACTTTCATCATGAGGGACCTGAAAATGGAGCATGGCAACATCTATGTTGGGTCAAGGGAAATCCAGCCCGTGGTAGAGGCGAGCTCTGCCTTCCTCACTGGGAAGGATGAACTACCACAGATTTCACAGGAATGACTGCCACTGTAAAATCCTCCTTGTATTTGCTGTTCCTGCTGATGAAATGAGCAGTGCTTTTGTTCATGCATGGCTTCCCTCTGTGTGTCACAGGGCCCTGAGCCTGCAGGCTCAGCCATTCCCTTGGCTCTGCCAGATGGTCTGGAATGGTCTTGATGCTGTGCTGCAACTTCATTTTCTGTATAAGAAAGATCACATAAAGGCTTTCAGGACCAGCAAAATCTGATGTTGTCAAGTTACAGGTACCCCCAAGCACTCAGGGGCTTGCAGCAACACACCTCCAGGCTGTATTTCTATAAATTTCAATGAGGGTGGATTTATGTAATGGGAGGTAAATTTTCTCAATTCCCTGACGAAGCAGAGGCTCAGCCACGTCATGAGTCAACTCTGTGCCCTGTGTACAAACACAAGAAACACAAACCTTGTTCCTCTGCAGCAGCATGAATCTGAAAATACATCCAATAATCCCCAGTCCCCACTCCGCAGGTACTGGATGCAGAGAAACAAAGCACTTCTTCCTGGCATAAGCCAGTAAAAGTGCAATGCCAGCCAGTTTAGCAGCCTGCAGCTGGATGAGCTCTGGATAACAGGTTACCATGGTGTTAGACCAGGTTTACACAGACTGACTAAAACCCAGCACCCCCCAGCCAGCAGGGACAGTGGGGCCAGGCTGGCGATATGTTTTGGCTATGAAAAAGCAGGATCTAACAAGCAATGTAACAGCTCAGGTTAGATTGCCCTGCCTCAGGCTAGGAGTCAAATCTCTCCTTGCCTAAGAGAGTCTGACAATTTAACCTTTGCCTGATCTCACACATGGCTGGCTCTTAAAAAATTACTGTAGAAGGATTGTGAAAGGGGGAGGGGGAGTTATTTTATCTTTGACCTTGTTTGTTCACATTAAATAACCAGACAAGGCAGGGTCTGACACAGCCAGGCTGAACCTCTCCATGGACACACACTGGCTTTTCCATTAGCCACAGAGAGCTGTTGGGGATTGCACATGAACCAGTCCTACAAGACCCACAGAACAAGGCAGGAGTCGCTGCCTTGTCCTCACCACAGAGCTGAACATCACCCAAGCCACGCTGGAGCAGTGCTGCTCTACCAGAGACTGGAGCCTTTATACCCTGGAACCACCAGCTGCACCTTCCTCTTCAGATCCCTTTTCCTCCTTTAAGGACAGCAAAGATTGCTGAGAACTTAGAGCTGGAGGTTTACCTTGCACACATTATGTGATTTTTCAGTAAAATCACAGAAACACCAAACACAAGTTTATGTTCATCAGCCAAACCCTCCCTAG
This sequence comes from Hylia prasina, assembly GCA_013397195.1. Taxonomy (NCBI): domain Eukaryota; kingdom Metazoa; phylum Chordata; class Aves; order Passeriformes; family Sylviidae; genus Hylia; species Hylia prasina. The sequence continues at coordinate 197,927 of VYXD01000762.1, forward strand.
GTGCCTCCAGTCCCCAGGACCTTGGGTCCTCTCCTGCCTCCACACTCCTGCAGAAACACTTGCTATTAACTTGCTATTCCTGCCATGTTTTGGCATACTGATGACAACTGGGATATTAATGTTCCAGGCAAAGGCAGCCAGAGCAGCAGGAGAAATAGGAGTAGTGACAGGAATGCTGAAAGCAAAACTGAGTTTGGTTTGTATGGGATATTTTACAAAATAATCCAAGAAACACCAATGCCAGAGAATTGATCAACTCCAGTTCAAGACACCTGTGTGCGTGACAGACCAAATCCCAATCTGGCCTGTCCTCCTGCAGAGGATGTAGATCTCACTAGAGCATCTTTCCTCTTGTCCTTTCCTGAGGAGCTGCATTTTGTCACATGAGCCCCTGGCACCTGCAGTGGGGCTGACTGGGTTCTGTGGGTCACCAAAAAACTGAGAGAGAGTGCCCCAGAGGTGACACCAACCAGCCACCAACCAGGCTGGAGCTCCAAGGAAACAGGATTTGCAGCAGGTCTCCAAAAGCAAAGGGGTTGGAAGCAGGGCTGCATCACTCAGCACCACAGTACAGACACTGGTGTCACTGCTGCCAGAGGGAGACCTGACCTTAGTGCTGAAAATCAGGTGGGAAACATAAAACTCCAAATTCAAATTGCTCTGTTCTTCAAATTAAAGTTCAGCTGAATGTAGATGCAGCACCTCAATAAGTGTAATTACTGTGCTCCAATTTTTAAGCTTAAGATATTGCAGACAGCAAAGGAGCCCCCCCCCAATAAGATGAGAAGAGAATAAGGAAGAGGGAACAGTGCAGATGCTGTTGATGTTTTAGGGAGATCTGTGTGCTCGAGGTTGATTAGCAGTTGTCAGTGTCCTTTCTGTGCCAGGAGCAGATAAGCCAGGGGCAGAACTCTGCAGGCAGCTGATAGCAGCAATTCCCAGATCAAGGCTTGTGGGGGCTGAGGATGCGGAGCAGGGAAGATTTCCTGGAGAAAACAACTTGTGATGCTGAATGGTTCTGAAGTTTGTGAAAAGTGCCTTGAGCTTACTAAATACAAACATGTCACTGAAATCGTCCTCTCATCCTAGAGAACAGTTTTGTTTTAAACAGAAAGCAGTATCTCCCAAGTTCAAGCCCAAATTTGTTTCAAAGATAATTAAGTTTGCCAAAAACAAATCTGCAACCATTGCTTAGAGCATCAGCTACTTACAAACATGGAAGTTTATTCTGGAAAACCTCACAAATCTTGTGCTGTCACTCTGTATATCACCCTCATCAATAAAGGACATCAACTTCATTAAAATAAACAAGAAAAATCCCCAGCTTTTAAACAAAGCAGTCCCTCATGAACTCCCTGGAGGTTTACAAGGGAATGTAGGTGACTGGAAGGACCTTTAATTTCTTTATTTCTTAATTTCTTAAGCCTCTTAAAAAACCCCAAAACTGTTATGGAAAGAACTCCAAACCCTTATTTGCCAAAGAAAATAGAAATGCAGAGTTTCCAAGCCTCAGGCAGAACTAGTGCCCCCAGCCATCTGGGCTGTGGAGGGGCTCTGCCTTTCAGACAGAGCATCAAACTCATTTCTGGGTAATAGCCCTATAATTTAGATATCAAACCCAGGCCAATGAGGGCCCAACAGCCACAATCACCACGTTTTTAGCCATCCAACCTAGCACAGAAACCCTCCCTAGCCCCCTTCCCCAGCACATTATCTTTAATCAAGGCATAATAGAGATTCAATTTGAGCCTTCAGCTGCATTTTCTTCCTTGTTATTCACAGTGCTGTATTTTCCTCAGCTATAAGCAATTTTCCCCCATTTCATTTTGCATTGATCTGCCTCAAAGAGAGTCTTTTAAGGTTTTAATAGCCCTGTGTGGAGGCCCCTGGCCAGTAATGAAGACAGAAACTCGGGGGTTTTACCCAGAAAATCGAATTGCACAAAGCAACTGCCAAGAGAGCACCCATTTCTGTTGTTCTCCTGCAGAAAACATCCCTGGAGGTTTGGCAGTTATTTCCAGCCATTTGCCAACATTCAAGAGCCCAAATCCCACCATCAAGAGTTGCTCCAGCACATGCAAGGGCTGTTCAATCTGATGCTCTCTCAGGGTGCAGTGACCACCCAAATGCTCGGTTCCCAGAGGTCAGGGCTTCATCTCCTTGCTCTGGAACCTCCTCCAGCCCTTTCTCAACAAGCAACCTCTTTGAGCAGCATCAGTAGTCTCAACTGTTTAAAAAGAAAGTTGCCAAAACATGAAATGAATCCAGGCTGTGTAAATACACAGCTTCCCCCTAATTGACTCTTTAAATGCACCTGTGTCAATGCAGGCACCCAGCAATGTATCAGCTTGCAGGGCTGAAAGGTCTGTCCCCCCCCGGAGGCAGCTGGGCTAACATTTCATAAATTACAATCATGTTTTCCTTTTCTGTTAATATTTTCATTCCAAAGGTCAATTACCACACACACACATACACACACTCTCACAAAGCAGGGGAAGGTGAAGGAAGCTGCTCCATTCCCAGGCACAGGAGTCAGTCGCTCCATCAATGAAGCAAATCTACAATCTTACTACAAAGATATTTCTATCTGCACTAGGCTGGAAAAAGCTTCCTGCTATGGGTCAGCTTGTGTCCAACAGCCAGGCTCTGGGAGCAAGTGCAGGACACCTCTCTGCACGGGCCTTGGGCTGCTCAAGGTGCCAGATCATCATCATCAGGGCTTGGAGCAACCTGCTCCAGGGGAAGGTGTCCCTGGCCATGGCAGGGCTTGGACAGAGATGAGATTTTAGGGACCCTGCCAACCCAAACCATCCTGGGATCTCCTCTGAAGCTCAGTGCTTTGGTTGGGCACCCTTATCCCAAGGGAGCCAAGCTTCAGTCAGCAGGAGCTGCTGCAGCCAGGCTTGCTCAGCAAGGTCTCACAGGGGACCTCTCCTTTCTCCTGGGAAGCAAAAAGGGTCAGGCTCCACAGCAGCCACGGATCAGCACCAAAAGAGGGACCCCAAAGGTGGTGGGAGTCCTGAGCCTGCCCCAGCCTGAACTGGGGATGCTTGATCCCAGGAAACCTGGGCAGTGTTTGGGTGCAGAGAACAAGGTTTATGCACACAGATCTGAGAGCCTGCCATGGTTAATACCCTCTCTGAAATTTCTAAGGAACACAATATTTTCTCTGACTATTATCATATTAGCCTGAGAAGGCTTGTACGCCCCATCCTAGAGGGTGTCAGGAGCTTAATATTAATTAAATAGCAGATTTAAGGTTTTTTCTCATAACCACAGCTGTGATTTGAATTATTGCTTGATGATATTCTACTTTGGCCCGCTCACTGCTTTTGATTAATTATTTGCATTTGCTGGTTTATAACATCCATGCATTGCTTCAGACAGAGGCATCTTTTTTGATTCTAACTGCTTTATATTCTCTGGTCAGATGATGGATTGGAGTTCCCAGCATACCATAAACAGCAGCCCGTCCTTGCCAGCATGATATGTATCTATATCCCATATTCACTCCTCAGCGTATCCTGTATTCAATCATCCTTATATTCATTTCTCCTGATATTATTATTATTATTAGCCTTAGGGAACTTGTTTTATAGGCTATTTAGTTTGAATTAAGCATGTATGCCAGTCACTTCTTGTTTCCAGAAGAACACAGATGATAAATGGGAGGATTTATGCCTGGACTCTGCTTTGGACTAGTTCCCATCTTTACTTATATTTAAGTATTATTACTATTAGGAAAACAATGTTATCAGGACCTTCCATGCACACATTTCATAAGCTTATTAGTGGGTTCATGAGGCACAAATGGAGATTGCTTTTTCTTTCTACCAACTTTCTGTCTTAACCAAATATGCTCTCAAAACACCAAGGACTTTTGCTATTTTCTCCCCATACAGCTCACTGCTACTTCCCAAAACTAAATTCCTTGACTGATCAAGATATTGATTATACTTCAACCAAGTTTCATCTTCATATTAAACTGTCTGCACATTGAGACTTACTGAAATTTTAATTATTTTTAATTCAGTGCTCTGGGTTATTTAGGAACAATTGCATGTCTAGACTTACTTGGGACAAGTGTGTGACCACCCTTTCTCTCAGCTTTAAGGAGACCAAATGAGATAAGCACACACAGTCAAATGGCCACATGTGCGAGTGATGAGGTGTAGGAGACTGAGTGGGACAGGGAGGGTGAGGAGAGGAGAGATCTCTGCAGTCCAGGGCAGCTCTTGGACCCTGCTGTTTATTGCACAGGTCGTGGGCACAAGAGCTTTGCTTAAGCTGCCAGCCACAGCTGGAAGCATGCCCCAAAGAGAGAGCTAGTTCTTGTTGCAATACATTATATCTTTCTGTGTTGAATATTCTAATTTACACTAACTGACCAGTACAAGACACAAATCCTATGGAATTCACATACAGCCTATGAGAACTACTACATTACCATATTGTGTTACATTTTAAGCCCTAAAAACTACTTTCTAACCCCTTTTTTCTTCCCTGCCACACTGGCAGGGTTTCTTCTACCTTTGGACCTTTGGCATCCCTTTATTTGCTAAGGGTATTGTTCAATCAAAAGAGATTCTCCTTCAGCTAGCCTAAACCATTGTCTCTTCCAGCTGTTCAGTAACTGGCTGGCTTGGCACCTTCAATATCAAAACTGGCTTTCATTTCTACCTTGCTTACAGGTTTCATATTCTCAAGATCTTTTGCCAAGCAATCATATTTATAAGGCTTTCCTGTTTCCTCTTCCCCAACAATGATGGAATATTCAGCCATACAACCCAATGTTCCCCCACACTCAATGCAGCCACGTTAGATTTTAGTGCTTTATCCCCTTCCCACAAGCAAAGCACACTGCAGATGACACAATGCTCAAATCGTTCCCCGTTATCCCTCCACTTTCTCATGCCACAAATGACTCATAGGAATGTCCCTGGGGATTTTGGTGTCCCTTGTGACGGGGGGACACTGCTGCCTGCTCTGCACCCCTTTGAAGCAGGAGTGAGTCACCATTCCTGCTGTTTGGCCTGGAGCCCGGGTTTCCCTCTCCCCTTGCTGCGGTGGGCCAGGCAGAGCAGGACAGTGCTGGGGCTGTCACTGCCCTGCTCCACCCCTGGTGACAGCACACACACAGGGGCTTCTCCTCCTGAGAGTCACAATTCAGGGGCTGGGCGATGCCTTTGCTTCGAGTTTCCAACAGATACTAAAACGTCCCTGCATTTACCCCCTTTCTGGAGGCATTTGCTGCACTGTGACAGCCTTTGGCACAGCAGTGTCACACACCATCAGCCAGAGCTGTGCATTAGTCAGCCCTGCTCTCCCAAAATAGAAGTGAGCAGCCTGATGCACACGAGCGGATTATGAAACTATTTTGCCACATCTGCACTGGGAGACTAAAAGCTGACAAATTCTTATCATCATGGAAATGGGATCTCCAGCAAGGTGAAGATTGGAAACAGCTGGGATGCCACCACCAGAGCTGAAGACTGTCAAGACTGGCAGATTATCTCCTGTCTCCATCATTTTTACATTCAATTCCAGCTACCTGACCAGAGATTAGAGCAGGGAAGCCTAAAATAAGGTATGACTCTATATTTCAGACAGAAGTTTTCCTTCAGAATGCAACTGACAGGATATTTGGGAAGGAAAATCAAACAAAGAAATCATATCCCTCCAAACCCATAAAGAAAGCAAATCTTCTGTGAGCCAAAACACAAACAGACAAGAGAAAAAAGCACCCACAATCAGAGGCTTTGCCTGGAAATATTAGTATGAATTAAGAAGATAATTCTTGCTCTCTACAAGTCTTACAAATGTAAGTAACACATCTAAGCAAAATGAATCCCCAGATGCTGCAGAATGGCTTTAAATCAAGGGAATAGAAAAGCAGCCAAGCAGCAGGCAGCAGGGCAGGCTCTGGTCACCTGATGCAGCAGCAGACATCCCTCCTCCTCACACTGAGGCTCACCCTGGCAGCCCCTGGTCAGTGCCCTGCAGCCCAACCATCCAGAGATGACTCAGAAATGGCTTTGAGAGCAGAGACATCCTTGAGGATAGGACTGCAGGAGGATGAGGCATAACACATTCTTCCCACTTAATCCTTGCCAGTGTAAGCACATTTCTTATGAAAGCTTTAAAAATAAAGTCCTTGAAGCAGCAGAGAAGGGAAGTGTGGCCCTGTGCATCACTCTGCATCCTGCTGCAGGTGTTGACACGTGCTCAGGCCCACGGCCAAGGCAGTGTGTGGGCACTGAGCAGGGGCAGAGGAGGGAATGGGAGCTCAGGATCCATCACGTTTCTGTCTCATCATCCTGCCAGCTGCAGCACTCCATGGAAGAGATAATTGCCCAGAGTCCTGATTCACTGGGGCAGAGAGATCATGGGCTTCAGCACAGGAGGGAGGAGGAAGGTGAGGGTGGAGATATTTTTATGCCTGACCTTCCCTAGACTGTGAGGAGCTGGGGTTTGTTCATTTGAAGATCCAGCTCCTGGTCTCAGACCCAGCCCCACTGAAGGGCTGCAGCACTGAGAGGGAGCTCCAGGCTGGAGCAGGCTCCTGGCAGGACCTGTGGCCCCATGGAGAGAGGAGCCCGTGCTGGGGGTGATGCTGGGGGGTTCAGGCTGGAGCAGCCTTTCCTGAAGGAGAGACCCACCCTGGAGCAGGGTCTGGGGGAGAGCCCAGGGCTGGAGAAGTTCAGGGGGAGCTGCCTGCCACGGGAGGGACCCTGTGATGGAGCAGGGGAGGATTGTGAGGGGTCCTCCCCTGAGAAGGAAGGAGCAGCAGAGTCAGTGTGTGATGAACTGACCACAGCCCCACTCCCTGTACCACCGTGGGGAGGAGGGAGAGAATTCAGGAGTGAAGCTGAGCCCAGGAAAAAGAGGGGGTGGAGGGAAGGTATTTTTAGGATTTGTTTGTTTTTTCCATTACTCCACTCTGATTTTGTTGGGAACAAATTGAACTAATTTCCCCGAGTCAAGTCTGTTTTCCTTGCAGTGGTAAAGGTGAGAGATCACTCCCTGCCCTGATCTCAACCCACGAGCCTTTCGCTGGATCTTCCCTCCCCTGCCCAGGAGGAGGAGAGTGATGGAGCAGCTTGAGGGAACATCTGGCAGCCAGCCAGGCTCAACCCACCCCAGCTCACACCATTATTCACACAACCCCTGGGGACAGCATCACCTGCGGCTCCAGGGTCAGCCTGACCACCACTGAAGCCTCTGTTTCAAATACAAAATTCCGCAGGTAAGTCCATCCACAGGCAAAAGAGCCAAGATTTTTGTGCAGCTCTTCCTGCCAAGCTGGAGAAGGGGAAGGTGAGTGTGGGAAGCCTGTTCAGAGGCAGTTCATCTACCCAGGCCCTGCAGCCTGCACTTGTGAGATTTATTTAAAGTACCCAGATACAGAAAACATCTCATGAATCCCTAGGGGCTCACAGTGTGAGCTTCTAATAAGTGAGCACTCAGGAACATTAAGGAAAAAGTTAGGACTTTTAAATAAACACTCAGCCTGAGCACCTGGTTTATAAATATTCTGTTTAACCAAAATAAAAGCAGAAGCAGCTCAGCTCCCTGGCCAGCCACAGCCCAACTTCCAGCTGTGTGGGAAAGGCAGAGACAATGTCCTTGCTCAAATATTCACAGAAGTTATCTAACAGATATGTCTATTGAGTTACTAACACTTTAATCAAGCTCAATATTTTGATAATCTAGGAAAAATCCACAGCACTTCATGCTTCACATAGAGAAGGGGGTATCTTTCTACCAGGAGTAATCTGAAAGGGAATGTGACCAACATAAATCAGTTTTCCAGTCCCTGTATACTGACAACAATCTGAGTATTCCAGCTTTTTGAGGCTCATTTACATTTTGAACCCGCTGCCCTGAACTAGGGATATGCAGAAGAAAAGCCCTTCCTGAGCTGGAGAGCCCAAAGTTCATGTAGGCAGGGCAGGACACGACACAGAGCAATTCAGCTCAGTTCTTCTGCGTGTTCTGTGCTCCAAAGGGAGATAATAAAACCTGAACTCACCAAAATCTCTGCCTGAATACCCACAGAGGAGAGCAGAGAGAGGTGAATGTTGCTGCACATTGCACTTGACCCGCTCAGTGTCCCACGTGGTTTGTAACAGGTGTTTTCAGCAAATACTATTAACTCACTTTGTTTCCTACAAGGTACTGATTTCCAATATTTTAACAAGTCACTTGAAACACTCTGTGATGTTTGTATTTATTGCTTGAGTAGATTGGAGGTCTCAGGTGCAAAAGCCTGCCTGGGGCTATGTGTCTCCTTCCACCAGGGACTTGATTAAAGGGAAAATCCAGACCAATATGTAGAAGAACAATTTCACTCTTGCAGGGAAACAGTTTGGGTGAGAGAGGATCAGAATTTTCTCCCTTTTGCCATATATAGCACCAAATTTCACTTGCTCTCAATAGTTCGGTGGGGAAATATAGATTATAAGAAGAATTTGGTTTTCAAATGAGCCTTTAATTTGTCAGACCCAAGAGCTACATGATTCTCTGTGCTTCTGTCTGAATATGCCTTTTCCTTTTAGCTCCCTTCCACACAAAATCTGACACTCTGCCTTATTTTTTATTGACCCGTCACAGTTTGCAAACACAGTTTAAAATAAATGAGAGCCTGAATGCTGTGGCTGTGGAGTTATTAAACTGCCTGGCATTGAGGAAATTGCTTTTCATAAACATCCTGTGCTCCTATGGCTTTTTTTTTCCCTAAAGTGCTTAATACAATGAGAGCCCAAGTTAATCTGAATCAGTCTTCAAACTGAGTTGTTAATAAGAAGGGAAGATGTATTATTGCTCAATATTGAAAGGCTGAAGTCAGAGGACAGAGCAGAGAAAGGAGTTTTCCATGTACAAATAATATTCTTTGTACTTGCTGGCACTTGATGCACGAGCTGATCAGTGACAGAAAATGCCTCCACATTCTCAGCAGGTGAGGCCACACAGAGGATGTTCATTTAATCATTCCTCCATCAGGGATCCCAATACCAGCACCCTCCTGCTGCTACCTGCTCACCCTGGCAGTGCAGACAGTAACAGGTGAACAAAGAATGAAACAGTGATTTCCACTGTGTAATGTATGTGCACAGAAGCACAATAAATATCCTGGAGTTGCTAATTCCCTATTAATCTTTCCAGTTGGGAGCACCCAGGCATGCCCTGTCTGTTCTAGGCACCAGAGAGCAGAAATCCACACAGGTTTTTGGAAAGCCAGATGCATCATCCAGATTAGTGACACGTGGAGCATGTGAATCCCTCTACCAAAATCTAGACAAACCCACCAGGGATGCCCTCATGATGTCTGGGCATCCCAGTTGCTCTTTCAGGGCAGACTGACTTGGCCCCACTGCTCTTGCTGCACAACACACACCAAAGCTGAAGTTTAAAAAAGCTCTTTGAGCCCCTTCTGTGTGAAACAGCCAGAGCTGCAGCAGGGCAGGGAGATCACAGGGTGCCCTGCCCTACCTGCACACTTGGCAATCCCACTCAGAGCTGGGATTTGTCTCTTACTTGCACCATATAATTATGGTGCCCTTCAAAACAGCATCGTTTGGCCTCAACCTCAACACCTCAGGGTTCAGACAAAAGCAGACTGATGAATCTCTTTCCTATCCGTACATCCAGCGCTCATTGACAGCCCCACAGGTATGGCAGGTCTGTAGTTGCTCTGATGTCTGACCAATTCTCCAGCCTGGCAAGGAGATGCAGCAGCAGAGCCCTGCCCTTCCTGCACTTTGCTCTCTGAGCAGGGCTCAGGGGGACCACGGTCACCCTCCTCACCTGTAGGACCCAGTATGGTGCCAGGAAGGGCTCCCCGGAGATGCTTTTACATCGGGCCTGAAAGAAGCAATGAAATTTCTAGTCCTCCTTCCGTTTCAAGCCCCGGCAGGACAAAGGGATGGAAAACAGCTCATGAAAACCCAAACAAAACCTGGATTTCCTTGAGTTCATTTACCCTGTGAGCCTGCACCCACACTATGCCAACATGAGACCAACACCAGCTGCCATCTCTTTAAGAGATGTTAAACCTAAGCGAATCCTCCATCAGCAGTGAATTCCTGTTTGAAATGCCTGTAAATTGAAGAAAATGAGTATTTCTTTTTCCGGAGGAGCGGCGGCCCGGTCCCCAATCGAGGTTGCTACGCAACCGCCTCCTGCACACGGCTGATAACACCCCGGGCATTATCTCCCCGCCTGACTGCGCCGGCAGAACAAAGCCCGGCTAATGAAGCTTTCAGAGGCTCTCGGCTCTGCCTGTGACGGCTCAGCGCGGGTTTTCCCTGCTCGTATGTGACAGTCACAGCAGCGACACGCTGTCCCCTCCTGCCAGGGGTGCTCCGGAGCGGGATGGAGATGCCCGATGGAGAGGCACGGACCGCGCCGGGAAGAGCAGAGCATCCCCCGGAACGGAGGGCAGGCTGGCAGTGATGAGCAGGCCCTCTGAAACGCTGAGCCATCAGTACCACAGCTCAAACCAGACACTCTCTGGCTCCCCTTTCTCCACCTGCCCTAACACCTTGTCACACCTCAGCGCTGCCTGCAGGTGTGGGCACAGCCAGCATGAACTTCCTCTGGCCTGTACAAAAAGGGCCAGAAGGAAGACAACTCTCCAGGTGAAGCAGTTCAGTCCCTTGAAGCACTTAGAGATTATTTTTTTAACAATCTGTTGAAATAAATATGACTGTGCTGGTCTCACACAACACGTGTAGCCAAACCTGGGTGAGCTGGCACAGCAAGACCAACCACTGCTGGCAGGAGCAGCTTCACGCTCCTGAAAGACCCGAGGCTGGCACAGACCCATTTTGTAGTGCTACCTCCACACATCTCGTGAGCACTGCCAGGGATGGTGATTCCACCCCTTGCCCGGGCAGCCTGTTCCACTCTTTGTGTCAAGAAATTTTTCCTATTTTCTAATTTAAACTTCCTCTGGCACAGCTCGAGGCCCTTTCCTCTTATTTTGTCACTTGTTACCTGGGAGAATAGACCAACCCCCACCTGGCTATATCCTATCCAGTAGCTGTAAAGAGGGATAAGGTCCCTCCTGAACTTCTTTTTCTCCAGCCTGAACACCCCCAGCTCCCTCAGTTGCTCCCCATATTGTGCTCCAGACCCTTCTCCAGATGCAGCAGATCTACCCTTTACCAGCTCATCTCCCAGAAGGGCAGAACACAGTGAAACAGCATTTTCTTGGCCCTCCAGCATCTCATCTCCTTATTGGGATCAGCCTCAATGCATGTGTGGATGTGACACAACCCTGGCGTGGCCAGGCAGGGAGGATGGGTGACAACACATGCAGTGTCAGCTTACCAGAGTGCACAGACACACCACAAGAGCTTCAGAAGGAACAGATTCCTGTTGCCAAATGCTTCTTAGACAGAACATGGCTCTGGAAGAAGAGCTGGGGACAAGTGTTTCCCACAACAGGGAGCTGGGAGGATTCCTGGAGCTAAAAGCAGAGATACCCTCAGACACCAAAGCAACCTGAAGAGCAGCAGCTGAGGAGCTGGAGAAGGTGACATCTCCTCAACTAAAGGCAACCTAAGGAATATATCCTACTCTCAAAGACGTTAATTCTGCAAACAACCTGGTAAGAGCCACAAGAGAGCACAGCACCAGGAAATCCAGCCCAGCCCTGCTGGAGGGGGAGGCTTTAACCAAACAACCCACCTGGCTGCTCACCCGCTGACTCTGCCTTGCTGGGCTGAGCTGAACAAAGTACAGCGTGGGTGTTGGTTTTTTTTTTTTTTGAGGCAAAATTGCCTAACAAGAGACAATTATGTGACATTACCATTAAAAGCAGTGTGTGACAAAAAAGCTCTGAGCCTGTGTATCCTGAGGTCTGCGAACCCCTTTCTCTGCTTTTGTGCTAAATAGGTCTCATTTAGCCCATTTGTTCTGTCCCAGCCAGGCAAAGCGAAAGTAGGGTTGATCGATTTGTTAATTACAGTAATTTTATCTTAAATAGAGACAGCTGAGTGTTCATCAAGTCACAACTCCGCCTGTTACCGAGAGCCCTACCCCCTGCTCAATAATTAGGGATAATAAGTGGCTCATAATAAATGCAACCCACAACAACACGCACTGAGAGGGTGATGCAGAATCAGGAGGACTATTAGGGAACCCCCCTGGTCTATTTCTCCTTTTAAAGAAAACAGTGTAAAATCTTTAATTGTCTTTCTTGAAACCCTGAGACAGCTCTGGCAGTTTGTTATAAGTAAAAGGAAATTATTGCACTTGTGGCTGTGCTTGTGTCCAGAGAAGGCTTAACCTGAGTCATCAGGGCAGGTAAGGGTGGCTTTCTCCTCCTGCACTGACTGGGCACATACAGAAAGGCCAGGTGGGAGGTAACACCAGTGGGTTGTGAATAACAACACTCCTTGAGAGTTTTAAAACTCTGAGTAAGGCTTGAAAGATTAAGTTTCAGTACAAGGCACAAGCAGTCCGTGCTCAGCTTGGAGCTTCCATGCACACACACGGACAGACAAGAAGTATATTCAGTATTGAGGGCTCACCTCACCCTTCCAGCACAGAAAGGACATGCTGGCAAAAGCTGAAAGCAAGGAAAAGCCAATTTTCCATCCTCATCCTGCACAGGATAGGGAATTTCTGATGCAGGTTTCTACTACAGCCTGCCAAGAGCAAGGTTTGGGATGAGCGAGGAGAGAGCAGCAGAGCTCGTGTGCACCTGTGTCTCTTCCAAACCCTGAAAAGCAAACAAAATGATACACAACCCAGAGAGGTACACCCACACCCTCCCTTTCTGTTGGGTTTCTTCCTCTTTTCCTGCTTTATACCCTGGGTAATTACCCCTGCAACTTCACCTGCTGGAAAAGTGCAGATGGCCGGTGGACACAGAGTTGAAAACATCACCACTTCAATTCCCTTCCAAGGACTAAGAAGGAAAGGAACACCTTCCTCAACCCCCATCCTTCAGGTGAGCCCCTGGCCAGAGCTGGAGACCAGAGCTTAGGGTAGAGGGAAAGGCTTCAACCCCTTGAGCTCAGTGGGAAGGACTTTGGCAGGGAGGTCACCGCCCCTGGCTGTCCTGGGGAAGGACAACCAGCACACAGCTGCTCTGCCAAAGGATCTGCCACCACAGACAACAAACCCACCCATGCAAACCTGGGACTGGAGGGACTAGAGACTGCCCAGGCCTTTTCCCAGCTGGTAAGTCAGTGCAGCTGCACATTTTCTTTACCACTGACTTAAAACGTTGACCTTCAGCCTCTGTTTTCCCCCAAAAGGTGAAGACGTGCAGCCCTCATGTGCAAACAGGATTTGGAGAGAACTTTAAGGTTCCATCCTCTCAGCATGCAAAACCACAGATGTAATTTGTCTTGTTTTCAGCACTGGGGAGTGCGTGGGGTAAAGAAACAGATTTAATCAAATGCAGTTCTATTTTATTTACAACAATAGTTGCTGTCACTTGCTTTGCTCCAGGAAATGCATTTACTTGTGGCATTTCCCTCCAAGAGCTGAAACTTCACTTGTGCCTGTGAAGACTATAGTTTTGCAAATACTTTTTCCTAAGGCAAACTACTTTTAAAAATTATTATTATTATTTTGATATTTCAACTTCATCCAGAGCTACATTTAACCAGCCTTTGCTAGATTTTTTTTATGCTTTGTCCCTTATCTCAGCACAACATACAGTTGCATTCAGAATAAATCCTGGGCTCCTGTTCTGAGCCAGGGAGAGCTGTGTAATGATCAATCACAAAAGCCCTTGGGGATGGGAGAGATTAGCACTTTGATACTACTGAAGATGAATGGGTGGAAGGAGTTTGATAAACTGGTGTTTTCCTCAGATAATTGCTCTGGAAGCTTTTTGAAGCTGCTTGGGTCCTCCTCCCCCTTTCTTTTTGTGTCTGGGTAGGAGGGCAAGCCCTGCTTTTCCACCAGCACTGCCGGACAGGCTCTGCACTGTTTTTAAACAGTTCACAGTGGATTTACACCACATTTCATCTCCATTGAACACTAATAGTCGTGATTTAACCAAAGATCCAGGCTGGGTTCCTGTTATTCCAGCACCCAATTCCCTAAGCACAACTCAGCTGAGCAGGACTGAGGGGGTGGGAAGGGAATTTTTTATGGGATGTGGGCACATTTCCTCAAGCTTCGATCTTGAACAACTGCTGCTCTTCCTTCAGAGGTCACTAATGGTTGGTGCTCACCTTCAGCTCCCATCCACCTTTCTCTGAGCTTTTTATACCCAGCACCAACCTCCTCGTCGTCCTGGACCATCCTTCTGCAGCAATCCCACAGGATCAGCCAGAGAGGAACTTCTCCTGAAGCTGTGACACAAAACTCTTGCCCAGCTCACTCAGATCCCAGGTACATCCCTCGTCAGGCACGGGGCAAATCCTGCTGCACTCACAGATGTGGTGCCATTTAATTTGTTCTCAAGCATTAACGAAAATGGAGCCAGGAGATTTTCCTGTATTTTTATTGTTTTGCCGAATAAATGAAATTTAAATACATAATTAAAAATTCATTAAAAAAAAAGGTATTAAAAGCCATCCTTCAGGAGTGGGTTGCACATCACCGACTAAAAAAATTACATTTACTTTTTGATACAAATATAGGAAAAAATTAAAAAGCATTTCCATCATCAGGAAAGAGCTGTTTCATTTTGTTGCCTTTTTTTTTTTATTTTACAATTCCTTTCATATTTAAACCTGATATTTGCCTCATGAGAATCTCCCATTAACCTTGTTTTTCACAGCACTGATTCACATTGTTTGGTGTTCAAAAAACCCCACTCATTTGTAGTTCACAGCAGCAGTGATGCAGTCTTGACCCCTCAATACACATGGACAGAATATTTAATAAACCAGCATATGAGGGGTGGGAAATGCAGCATTGTGTGATCTGCAGAGTTCAATTCAGCTTGCAAAGGATCTCTGAGCTCACAGTGATACCTTTATGACCTGGTCATTTCTCAGGGTATCACATCTCTGGCATTTGCTCTTTGCCATTTTGACTCCATCACTGCCACAAAGAATTCCAGAAGGGATGTTGAATAGGTACCTTTGGTTTTTAAAGCCCCAGTTTAAAGCAGCTTGATCTTCCCAGAGACATATATCACCCATTCTCAGGGAAAAGAATCAGGCTCTTTCAGGCACAATTTAAGCCCTGAGAGAGAGGCACCTCAAGAACTGTTGACACCTGGGTCAGGCTTGGGAGGTTCTATTTCAGGTTCTCAAGAAGACATCTGTGAAGGTGATCCAACCAGTCAATGCATCTGCATCATCTCAACCAAAAAGAATAGACAGACTCTCTAATATATGAATAATTTTAAGATATCTGCACCACTCACACAGAATACACAAAAAGCTGGAAAGAATATGGCCTGTGGCTCACCTGTTCCTCAAGGATCTTAACCAAGAGGATTTAACCACACAGATGGAATAATCAGAGTGAAGCACCCTTACAACAGAGTCTAGGAGTTTGAGATAATGAATAAGGAAAGCTACACTTCATCCTGGGGGAAAGAAAAGGAGAGGAGGGAAAATTCAGATTGCAATGGAAACAAACTGCTCCAACAAAAGAAATAATACTGGAGATTGTCACTAGTGCAGCTGGGATTTGGCAAATGCAATACTTTGAGTATACACTTGCAGGGCAGCCCTGCTCCTGCCACATGAATAAATACCCAACCATTTTTAAAAACAGTATTTAGAGAAAGATGCCCAGATTTCCAGGCAGGCTGAGTGTGTCACCCCTCACACTGCACGAGAGGTGCTTCAGCGTCACCACAAAGGAAAGCAACACTTGTGCACTTCCTTCACAGGCACAGTTCTCCTGAAGCCGGGGCTGGGTGATGATGATGAAGGTGGTGATGCAGCAGCAAGGTGTGAGTGTTCTGCTCTGCCCTCACCTGCCCAGCCCAAGTGACCACGCTGTGCTGTGCTGATGGAAATGTGCAGCCAGAGCACTGAGGGCACAGCTCAGTTCAGCCACCTCACATCTCAGGGCAGGTGTCTGACTTCTGGACAAACACATTCACACAGAATCTTCCACAAAGAAGTCCAGTTCACGTGGCCAGGTCAGATTACCAACCTCACATTAACTTCAGGATATTTCCTGCCTTGTCTGTTGATATATAGGTTGTCCATCAAAATGAATGCCTGTTTTAACCTCATCAGTAGCAATTTGGGTTTGCATTACCATGGGACAGACATCTCTCCTGTCACACTGCACATCAGAAAGGCTGCTGTATTTTCCATACCTTTTTCCAAGGAAAGTTATTTTCTTGTGTTGCATATAAGTGTTTTGTTGCATATATGTGTTTAACTGTAGTCATGAACACAATGTGTTGGTGTCGTATCCCATCTGGCCATTTTGGAAACATCTTTTTTCATTCTTCAAAGAACATAACAGGAGCTAAATGGTGGATAATAAACTCTCCTGGTGACATGCCACAGGATGGACCTTACCAAAGGGATGTCCTTAGTACCACTGCAGCATTTGTCTGTCTCTCCTCCAAAAGAAAGAGCAAATCCAGAATGCACAAATGCCTTCCACCATATTCAAGACAATCTTTCTCTTCTTCTGTTCCATCTTTGCTGTACAACCACTGCAGCTTTGCCTTCAGGGTTTGCTTGGGGGGATATTTTGTTTAGGAACAGTCATTCCCCCTGCAAACTCTGCCACACAATGATAATTGCTGCTTGTTTCCAACACCCTTGTTAGCACAGAGGCTACTGTGCTCTCACTGCCAGCTGCTGTGGAAGCAGTTACTAAAGGTGCTTTTCCTTCCAAGAAACCAGCAGTGTCTGCTCTGACACTACAACAGGAAAGTCTCTATTTCCACACCTTCCAAAAACTGCAACCAAGTGCTTTGTTTGGCTCACGTTTTCCTTAGAACATCCGAGGATAAGATGGGTTTTGCTTAATGATCCACTCAGCATGGGGGTTGATGTGGTACAAGTCCAAGAGGTAAGTGTCAGGGTCCAGGCAATGTTCACCTGTTAAAAGAAGACATTCAGAAAAAAAACCATTTTTTTTATATCTGTAGTCCTTCAGCTGCTAGTTTGTTTTTTGTTTGCTTCTGCCCCCATCTAAAAACTAGGATTTGTTCGCATTCATTTCAATATGACAATCTTTCAGAAGCACTCCCACAAACCTGAGGTAATGGCTTTGAGAGGAAAGAGGGTAGATGTACATCAGATATCAGGAAGAAATTCTTCAGTCTTTGGGCGGTGTGGCAATGCCACAGTTGCCCAGAGAAGTTTTTAAACTATCTCTTGAAATAAACTGAGCATAATAACTGGATATCAGAGTCCTTATTTTCAGCTACCATTTGTACTTACCAATATTGCCTCCCACTTCATACAGGAGCAAGTTTGAGCACTCTGTGGAGTTGTTACTGCAGAAAGAAAAACACACAAAGTTAAGTCTCTGCAAAGACAGGTTGGGTAGTTTAGTAATATTCCTTCCAAAAGATTTGTTTGTGGTTCAGAGGCCAGCAGTGATCAAAGAGGCCACAGTACAGAGACCTTGCTGATCCCCCTGCACAGTGCAGGACACCCCAAACTGGAAAGAAAGCAAACAAGGCAAGCTGGTGGTGAGACATCAGCTGACCCATATGCAGCCAACTTCCCTCCACCCTCCTTGTCTGGACACTTCCTGGGACACAGGAGAGGCACAGCCGCCCTACCCACTAAATACAGGCTGCAGGAGCTGTGACAGAGGGGCAGGAACTCTTCTGCTCCTTTGTTGGGTCAGTTCAGCAATTGGCCACAGGAGCACAGGAGGGAATTGCTGAGGTTATTTTAGGAAATCCCTGCACTAACATGAGCATGCTGGAATTACTGCTCCAGGCAAATGATACAGGTGATGCTCTTCTGCAGGAGAGCTGGGGGGGGGTTTGCTTGTCAGGGCCAATGTCACTGCCTTTTCCCTTCCCTTCAGCAAGGATTCTGGAGTTCACTGGGTGTCCAGAGCCCAGAGGGGACTGCTGACCTCCTGACAGCCTGAGCACGGGGTGGAAGCATTCAGGGAGCTAAAATGTGCCTTCCCCATCCAGCACCATTTCCTGGGCTTAGAGCAGAGGAGCAGAGAACAATTCTCTGCTCATGACTCACTGTGCTTCCACCTCACCTCTGCCTCAAGACAGGAAACAGCAGCTAGACAACTTAGGGTGGTTTTTTTTGTTTGTTTGTTCTGGTGGGTTTTTCTGTTTGTTTGTTTTTTGTTTGGTTTTTTTTTTTCTCTGTAAGGTTTTCAGAAACCATTTACCACTTGAGGAGGTTGACAGTGTTAACAATATTCCAGCCATTCTGGCACAGGTTCTTCTGAAACTGCCTCAAGACATCAGCAACCCTGGTTGCATTGTTCAAGTGCACCTCCAGAGAGTCCTTCAGGAGGAGTGATGCGTGGACCTTCACAATCTTGGAAGGCTGAACAAGGCAGGCAAAAAGATAAAAAGCGCTTAAAGAAAGACTCTTATCAGTCAAAACATTAATTTTCAAAATAGATTGGAGAGTGTGAAGAATTAAAGCTGTCCAGACAGCTGTTCAGAGAATTTAGGCTTGTTTCTTACACACAGAGCACAGGTGGAAAGCTTATGGAAGCACCAGGGTGAGCATTATGAATAAACCAGCAATGTTTGGGTGTTGGGGCCACCAGAGGAGCTCTGTGCTCTCCACCAGTGTGTGCTGGTGCTCTCTGCTGTTCAAACACAGCACTGACACAAGCTCGGAGGAAAATAGGGTTTGCCAGAAGAAATTCTGGCAAACTGTTTTGCACAAGTGTGAATTACTCCTCTGAAATTCATTTAAATTACTCGGAAAGGAATTTTGAGATCTGGGTTGCAGGGTACTGAATTCCAGAAAGGTCCTTTCCAAATAAACGAAGCACCAAGGAAGTGCCGTCTTAATAGATATTATGGAGCAAAAAGAAAATTAGCAATAGCCTGAATTTATGCTTTGAAAAATGAAAATAAGTCTGCTTTTATCACATAGACATATCTGCACCAATACATGGGACACTCAGCACCATAAGAATTCTGCTCTTCACATGGGGAAAAATAAAATTTCTGCTCCTGATCTCTTCCTTACTTTTAACCAAGTGTTTTGCAGCCTGAAATGTATTTAGTGCTCTTGCTGTTGAGTTCAGCTTTTGCCACAACCTGGTCAAAAGGGTCTGGGAAATTGTTCCTCATTATTCTGCTTTTCTTCATCCCTCCTTCTCTTTTCAAGGGCATCACCCCTTTCATCTTTCTGATTCCTCAGGAAAACATTTGACACTGCCACAAAGGGGTTTGGTTTTTCCCCAAGCCCTAACTCACCTCTCCCTGGTTCTTTTCCACCTTGTCTTTATCAGCGTGAATCTTCCGCAACAAATTCTTAATCCTCTTGTCACAGAACTGGTACCTTTTGTTGTTGCTCTCATTCAGCTTTCTCACTTGAGCTACCAGAAAAGAGGAGACCTGGGCAGGGGAGAAGGGTGAAAGCAGGAATTAAATCAAGGAGAGATAAGGATGTCATTTAGGAATCTGATCATCACTTTAGCTCCTTAAAGAGACAAAAATGTCTGCCTGCCTTGAGGACAGGTAGCCTTGGAATTCTGTGGGCCTGGTATTTCTGAGTCTGTAAGGTTTTCAGCCTGTTAGTAGCTGATTTTCTTCCTAAAGGAAAATTTATTGGGAGAATTTTCTTTCAAGGAATCTTCCCTTGGGAAGAAAATCAGCTACTAACAGGCTGAAAACCTTACAGACTCAAATAACAGGCCCACAGAATTCAGCCAGAGCTTTTGCTCACAGCTGTTTAATTCCTCTGAAATTTCCAAGGCTATCCCTTCCCTATCCAAGTTCTAAGACGACCAAGACACCACACCACAGCATTCCTGTGGAACTCACTGTCCAGAGCAGGTCCTGGTAGTGGATCATCATCCGCACCACGTCCGCCGCCCCCTCGGCCAGCTGCTTCTCCTTCCCCTCAGGGATCTTGTTTGGCAGCCCCTTGTGCATGAAGAGGTTTGGGGCCATGACTGTGGAAACGTTCCAGAGGTTCATTTTGTTGTTGTTTTCCCTGGCAACCACCTTGCTGAGAAACTCAAGAAGGGCCTGAGAAGAGGGAAGGAGATGTAAGCCATCCCTTACTGGCAATGCTCAAAAAAAATACCATGGCAGTTGCTGGAGAGATCATTAATTAGCACTTTTCTTGATATAGATCAGCAAATCCCATTTCTCCAGTCAGGAAGCAGAGTGACCAATTTCTAATACTAGGATAACAACAAATAACCACACCAAGAGAGGTTTATTAGTATTTATGAATCAGGAAAAAGAGTCTGTGCGGGAAACATGAGTTTTTCCTCCTTGGCAGGTGGTAATTTACAAAGTCTAGCTGCAAAATTTGTGACTCCAAAGATGAATCCCTCCTTTCCTTCAGTGTCCTCTCAAAGCCATTCCCAGATATGGAAAAATCAACTCTTTTGGATTATCTCTTTCACCTCACACCTCCACCAGAGTCATGACAGATCATCTTTGACTGAATTATATATTCCAGTGCTCTAAATGAAGTGTGCAGGGTGCTAAGTCAGCCTTACCTTTAATACCTGAGAGCTGAACTGCTCAGAAGGAAAAAAAAAAAGACAGCAACAGCCACACAGCTGTTATAAAGCACAGAAAGGCAGAGGTGGTGTCTATTTAAAAGCCACGTAGCTGTGGCACTTGGAGATGGCTTAGTGGTGGCCTTGGAAGTGCTGGGGGCATGGTTGGACTCAATGATTTTAAGGTTTGTTTCTTCAGTCTAAACAATTCTGTGATTCTATGTTTTACCAGCTAAATCAAAAGCAAGCAGTTACCTTCAGAGTGTTCCTGTTGGACTCTGGCAGAATCAGGATCAGGAGGTTTAGAGCTTGCAATCTTTGTTTCAGGTCTGGAATATCTAGAAGGAGAGTAACAACAGGACAGAGGATTCAGGTTCCTGACCCTTTTTTTTGAGCACAAGAATCCTCCAAGGAATGAGACAATCACTTAATTGAATGGCTGGCCATCTAGAATTTGAGACCTGGTTTCACAGAAGTGAATCAAACCCATACTGTCCTTAAAATGGGAGCTGCCCATGATTTAGAAGACTGACTCATTTCCTTTAGAGTACACAATCAACCAGCAACCCTGATGCCCTCGAAGGGCAGCAAAAGAACCCTCAATTCCCCATTTTTTGAACAAAGAACTTGTGCACTCAAACACTTCGTTTAACACATCCAAACTACCTACTGAGGCACCAACCTCAAAGAAATGTGCTTGCAGAACAGCCCTGTGTGCCCTGGCCAGTTTCCACAGCTCAGTCTGTGTGTCTTTATTGACCAGTTTGTCCTAACTGATGCAGCAGCCTTGCAGGCTCAGGTGACAGACCCCAGGACAGCTCCGCTGCAGAAAGGCGCGTTCAGCCAAGCACCAGTGACTCCAACCCTCGGCTGTGCTGCGTTCCCGTGGGATCCACAGGCTCCCAACACGCCTGGCGGGAGAGCTGTGGAGCTTTGCACAAACCAAAGAGGTGCTAGCAGGAGGGGCAGAGCAGGCACTCACTCTGAACAGCAGCAAAGGCAGGCAGGTACTCTGCTGTCAGCAGCGGCGCCGGCAGCTCTCGGATGAATCTCTTCAGCAGCCCCGACACGTCGTTCTGGTGAACCTCGTCCCAGCGGAACAGCCCACTGTAGAAGTCCCTTTCCAGCTTCTGTTCCAGGCTCTGTGGAAAAGATGGGATTTATCACACGCTTTAATGAGCAAATGTAAGAGGAAGTTTATAGCTGAGCACTGGGAGGGCAAGACATCAAAGTCAAAGTGGTGCAGAGAGCCTGAGCACACGCACCAGGATTTCCCAGCAATGGATTTTTGTGTACTGGGAAGCAGATGAGATAACTCAGGTCATTCAAACACTTGCTTTAGCAAATGCTTCCTGATCACCCCTGACACTTCCAAACAATCCAAAGGGCTCCTACCTTAATTCTGGTCTGGGACCCAGAAACTCTCAGGATGCCCTCTGTTTCAAGTCCTCTCTTCTCCAGGCAGGACAGCAGCTGTTAAAAGGGGAAACAGAAAGTTCTTAGGCACAGAGGACGAGGAGTCAGCCTGTCCTTATCACAGACTCCTGACTCTGAGGACCAGAGGTGTGATTGAAACCAGCAGAGAACTTACTGCCTGGAGTAGCAGAGGGACCTTGGTGTTGGGCAGCAGCTTTTGGTCATTTTCCAACAGGGTGTTGAGTGGAACTCCAAAGAGTCTTTTCTCTACAACAGAAACAGCATTTCCAAGTCTGTATCACCTCTAGAGGTGTAAGGGGTATATCCCCCACTTTTGTAAACACAGGTACTGGAGAAAGAGAGGAATCGTTAAACAGGATAGATGCAGCCAGACATAAATCTGGTAGTAGGTCTTGATGACAAGATCCGCTAACTTCCAGAAGAAATCCAAGGAAAACACACCTGTCACAAGGCTTCTGAGATCCTCACTTCTAACATTTGAAACACAACTGAGGAGTGTATGATGAGAAGATGAGTATATTAAAAAAAAAAAAAAAAGCACAAAAAAGAGTACAACTAACCTGTTGTTTTCAGTTTTGCTGCTTTGTTTCTCTTCAGCTCAAAGCCCAGGATATCACAGAGAGCTGTAAGTTCAATGAGGGCCAGTGTGGGAATCTTCTTCATGTCCTGAGCTGACAGATCTCCAATCCTGGTCACTCCTAGTCTGCCCTTGGGGATCTTAAATCTCTAAGGGGAACACACACAAAAGGTTCAGCTCAAGTCATCACTATTGATCCCACTAGTGAACAACTTTTGCTGTAGTTTTATTTTTTTTTATCATAACCAGGCATCTGTTCTTCCTGCTGTGTTCAAGACCAGACATATGCCCGAAACTATTCCTACTCAACCACCAGTTGAATAAATATTTTCCCTTTTCAATATTGTTCCTTAATCATACTGGAGATGCCAGTTTTTCCAAGTTAAAGGCAGCCTGATACCCACCCTAATCTACTTGAACTTTGGAAGCAGCCCAGCTCATTTGCAGAGAGGAGAAAACTTCAGAACTATGAGTAAGAAAATGCAGTAAGTTACTCTCCTCTTTTCAGAGGAAACAACATGGATGTGTGTCAAAGTAGGGAGTTTCAGATAAAAGTTTTATTTATTTTGATCCTCCACTACACAATGTCTATCCTCACCCAACACTGCAAAGATAACAGCACAATACACCCCAAAATACCACCAAACACAGACCCATTGCAACACTACCCATAGGTATGAATTGATTTCTGTGTCTTGGACCACCCTGACAAGCCAAGACTAATAAATTCTAACAAGAAAAACTCCTCCAGTGCTTACAGTTAAGCCATTTCCATCCTTTGACTTCCTGGATTCAGACAGGAACGATCCCTTGAGCAGGACAGCTGCTTGCTCTGAGTAGGCAACATCCATGTTGAACACCTCCTCTTTCCCAGGGTTTCGAACTGTGCAGGAATAATCCTGGGTTTCTGCTGCAGGGGAGAAATTATCTTGAATTTCTGCCAGCCAGGAGGGTGAAGCTTAGAAAGCAAATGTGCTAAAAATGCAGTTTGAGATGGGTTTGGTATCATTGCTTTTAAACACATGAAAAGAGTATCCCCATAGCACAGAGTGATCAGTAGGGTGAGAGTCTTCCCTGAGAGGGTGGTCAGGCATTGGAACATTGGAACAGGCTGCCAGGGAAGTGGTGGAGTCACCATCCCTAGAAAATCGTGCAGATATGGCACCAGGGGACAAGATTTAGTGGTGAACACACTGCTGCTGAGTTAGTGGTTGGACTTGTGATTTTAGAGATCTTTTCCACGTTTAATGATTCCATGATCAGTATGAAGTCACAACATTGTGGTTAAAATTACCAGATCATTGGTAGAGACAAGACCACAGCCTTAAATTAAATGGTGCACCTATGGCTAACATCTCTTTACACAACTGCTCATGGCATTTATAATGTAAAATTATAATTTATAATGATCACTGTATGATCTTTCCTAGACTGATTTTATTTTCATCCTTCAGTTGCTTTATCAAGAACTTACAATGATCAGCTTGAGTGACAATTCTAACAACACTGGAGCCTGGAAAAGTTCATTAATCCACAGGTGTGAATAATCACCTAAAGAAACCCACACCCCAACACAAACAAGGTCAAGGCTCCAGAACTTGTATAAACTTAAATATGTGTGTGGCATTCCTTCCAGTTCCAGCCCTACTTCAGATCCTACTCTGCATTTAAAAACAGAAGAAGAACAAGTCCCCCTTACTTCTCTGGGTGTTTGGAGTCCGTAGATTGTGCCACAGTGGATCTGGGCTGGACTCCTCTTTCTCTGCTGCTGTGTCCTGAAAAATAAAAAATAAGTTATTTTAGCCACAACCAAAAGAGCAGAACCACAGGAAAACAGCTGAAAAGACAGTGGTTATGAATTCTTTATCAAGAAGAAAAAAAAAATCTAAATAAACCAAAAAACCCTCCCCACCTCAAAAAAGGCAGAGTTAGTCCAGGATTTCCACTCTACAAGGTCAGCCTATCAGAACTGAATTTGGGAAGTTATCCTGTTTTGTTTAATGGTGATTTAACATGACACTGGAACAAAGAAAACACAAGAGGGCTCCAAACAATGCCAGTGCTCCACGAGGCTGCCATGCAGTCTGCACTATATAGAAGCACTCCAGCAGGAGTGTTATTCCAGTCTGGGAAGGCTATGGACCTGCAGCTTTCCTAGTAACTCCCCAACACTGCAGCCAGGATTTCTCCAGTCTCTGCTTCCTTTCAGTTCAAGAAATGAAGCCATAACAGGAGCCCCAGGCCCAGAATGCCAAGTCAGCTCCCAGGAAGCTTTTTCAGGAGCTCCCAATTATGAGTTTTTATCTTCTATTCTCCTGTTAGAGCTGGGATTAAATGCTTGGGAGAAGCAGTTTCGTGTTCAGACTCAGTGTTTATTATTTCTCATTTATAACACAGTCTCATGAGTCGTGAGTTCTAGCTAACGAGGTAGGAAATGGTTCTGTCTCCATCTCTTTCCAAGGTCTTTTGAGCACTAATTGTCCAATTACAAGATGACACCCAAATTATTTTTACTTTTAACCCAATAACCAAACAGCTATGGCCTGCAATGTGGACCTCTTCACCCAATTACAAGAAACCACCCAAACCCGTGAAGAAGAGGGTGGAAGAACTGAGCTTATGCCTTAAATCCTCCACATTGCTTTATATATATTACTATATACTAAACCATTAAACTCTAAGTTTTACACCCTGTGACATGACACAATTCTATTCAAACCACACATCTATAATCCCAGCGCTATCACTCAGCTCTGGAAGCCTGTTCCACTGCCTCAGGTCAAATGCAGTGTTTTCTTGAGGGTCAAGGCTTGTTAGAACAGCCAGCCTGAAACTCTCGGCTTCCAGGGCTCCAACACCCAACAAACCAACACACCTCCGAGGCCACTCCGAAGATGTCGCGGACGTCGCGCACGGGGTGCTTGTTCCTCCTGCGGCGGGAGCGCGAGTAGGTGTCCAGCCGGCGCTGCACGGCCGCCGCCTGCGTCCTGGTCAGCGTGGACAGCAGCACCAGGTTGTCCTTGTCCGAGCCCGCGTCCCCCAGCAGCTCGGACAGCCCCGCGTCCTGCAGCCACTCGGCTTCGGCTTCTCCCTCTGCCGAGCGGGGTGAGAAGGCAGAGTGAGCGGAGGGCAGCGCTCCAGGGACGCAAAGCAGCCCGTCATTCCTGAGCCCGGGTCACTCCCTGTCCGGGCTGGCAAAGGGACGGCACCGGGAGGGAGCCACAGCTTTGCTCTGAAGCCCTTCTCAGAATCTCTGCCCTAATCCTCAGCGCCCAGCTGGAATGGGGCACCACAGGGCACAGCTCTTTGGGCAGGTGTAGCTGCTCACACAGTTCTCATTGCTCATTCCAGGTGAGGAAAAGGGAGAAGAAAACTGTGGAGGCAGAGATGCTCCCAGGAGCGCAGGCTCCCGGAGAAGCTGGGCAGAAGAGGGCACAAGTGTGACTCTGGGTGGTATTTAGGCAAGGATTGTGACGGGATATGGGAGTGAAGTCAGGTGGACTTGACCAATCTACCTCTCCATGGACTGCCTGTGCAAAGGGGAGCTCTGGCAGCAGCACACAGCCACCCCAGAAGGAATAGCAGGACTTCCCTGGATCCCACCTGGTCTTTCAACAGCTTTGAGAAGGGACTAAAGGTCTGTGAGAAGCCACAGTGCACAACACTGCATATTTGGCTTTGTACTTTTCCAAATGACTCGGTTGCTTCTTTTACATTTTATTTTCTAATCTATATGCATGCTTAGGTATCAAAAAAATTTTTTTTAAATATCCAGATCCTGATCTGGTAGGTTCGAATGTATTTTATTTAATATACTTGCTGAACTATTTGTGTGCATCACCCTTACTCTCTAAATTTTTAAGTAGATTGGTATCCATACACTCAACTAAAGCAAAAACGTTATTTTTTACTTGGTGCATTTATTTTATGCCTGGGCCTGTTCAAAATATCACTAAAATTAAAGAGCATTCCAGTTCCAGAAGGAAGTGTGAGAAGCCTGAAGACAGTACAGCAGCATTACTCAAACAAGCTCAATTCCACTTCATTCTTCAATACATATAAAATTGCACTTCAAACACAGAAGACTTTTTTTTTTCGTATGGGATACACTCATAAGGAAGTGCAAGTGAGAAAGTGCCCTGAGCAAAGCAGCTACTTGAAATTCAAAGATGAAAGAAGCAATTTAGCAGGTGACTTCAACTTTAACACAGCAAACACCACAAAGCCTTTATCTTTCCAATTCCATCTACCACATTCATTCACTGCAGGCAGCTCCAGTACAGCCCTGCCAAAGGTTATACTGGGAAAAAAAAATAAAAATCACAACTGAACTGATTGGCACAGACCAGCTAGCTCATTCCCACTCTTCCTGTCCTATGCAAACTTCTACCTCCTCAGCTATCACAGCTGCTCAGGCCAAGTTTTACTATTGCTACATCAATAAAAAGCAGCCATGCAGCCCTCCTTGAGAGATTAAATAATTTAATTTTTCTGGAGAAACCTCATGTTCATGCAGCTTGCAAACACATGGTGTGACAATTAAAACTCAGTCTTCAGAGCATGGTCTTTGTGATTTGAGGTGTCATAATGAGACAGAACTTTTTTTGTCATCACACCACAATAAATAGAGCTGAACTTGAAGTCAAGTATTTCCCTAAGTGAATCTTCTAGAAAATTGTCTGGTTTTCCTACACATCCCTAAGTTTTGGTCTTTTCCCATGCCTGGTTTACAGAGATTAGCAGTTAACAGCATTCCCTGGGCACAGCCAGTCATGGTCTCACTCACAGCTCCTCACCAAACACCTTCCTGTCCTGCATCCATGGTTTCACAGCAGAACACACAAAAAGCCTCTGGTTTATTTTGCCTTTGGGAACTAGAGGAAGTGAAGTGTATCGCTTGCAAATTTTGAAAATAGCCACTTCCAGTCATAACAGGAAACTGATCCTGTGCACAATACCACAGAGCAGCCCCTCCATCGGACATCCGTGTGAGCCTGCTGCCACATCTGATGCCAAAGCACCAGGCTGTGATTCCTCTATTTACTATTTTGGCCCACTTATGCTTGCCAGTAGCACAAAAGGAAACCAGCAAAATGGGTCATTTCTGGGGAAAAGGGAAAAATTGGAGAGAAGCAGGTCAGAACAGAGATCCATAGAAGATGAGCTGCAGGTTTAAGCCTGGAGAGCTGCTAAGATTTGTCTTGTGAGTTCCAGGCAAGCAGCATTTCAGGAGGGCACAATTAGGAATGATTCTGCAAAACTAAAGAACACCAGTTCCACAAATGTACTTGGAACATAACCTAGTCAAAAATAGCACTCATAACAAAGCATTCACTTTCCAAATATTTAAAGGACAGCTACAGCATCCTACATTTGCAGACTAAACATTGAGCACAACTTCCTATCTAACTTTTGAAGGTGAAGAATCACCCTTTGCAGACAATTTCCAGCCATGGTTGTGTGCTGTAAGGTCACAGACAGGTGTTTTAGTGGCAGTGCTGTGTCCTCAGCTGGCTGTGCTGTCAGGTCCTGCACAGAGCTGGGCAAACAGTGACAGCAACGACAGCACAACTCTGCATTTCAGGAAAGAGCTACTTCCTGCTCCCACCAACTGTGAGCAATGCCACGAGTACCCTCAGCACCCTCCAGCTGCCCCAGATGTGCAGTTCCACCTCCCACTGCCACCAGATCACCAGCAGCTCCCCAGGACACCAGCCCTCACCCAGGGCTTGCACAGGAGCCCAGCGTTCCCAGCTGGGTCAGCATTTTGGCAGTGCCTTATCTCCACACAGCCTCCCCACTGTCCCTGTGCCGTGGTTATCACCAGCCATCTCCAGGCTGAGCCAGGCTGTCTCCAGACAGAGCTGCCCAGGTCTCAGTTCCCCAGATTTATGCAAGGAGTGACGGTGCCTCTGGCTCTGAGGAGCCCCACAGCCTCCGTGCTCCAAGCAGGAGCTGCAGAGCTGTGAAAGCCAAACCCTGCACATCATCCAAAGCTTCCCCACTCCCTGCACAATGTTTATTTGCTTAAACTCCTTCAGAGAAGGCATCAGGAGCCCAGGCCTGCCCCACCTCCTTCCCCAGGCTGCTGGGAAGGCTTTGCTACTTGGAGCATCATTTCAAGCCTGTCTGGTTTCAATGGGCAATTAAGCACTCAGCTCCTGCCTGCTAGATTAAGCTACAGCATTAAAAGACACTTTTCCTCCTATCCCTGCTTATGCACAGTAATCAAATTGCCTCCAGTATATCAGTCTTTAGGATATCCCAGACAGTCTTTCATCTCATGGGATGGTCTCTTTTCCAGTCTCCTTCCTGGTGCACTCATTTTCTGAATCACTTTGCATCTCTTCCAGCTCTAAAAATCAAACTTGTGTTCTTTATAAAGGGACATTAACAGCAGACCTTCACGTCTACCATGTCCTGCCAACAGTGGCAGACAGGGACAATGACATTCCCACCCTGCTCTCCATGCCCCCATGAGAGCTATTCCCAAGCACAGCAGCACACTGGGGCTGTCACACAAACATTTCCCCAGGACACAGAGCACTCTCAGTATCAGGCAGCACAGCAGCTGTGCAGGCTGCAAACCTGTGTTGGATGTACAGCCAACCTCCTCCACTTCTTCAGAATGGACCCAGGAAAGGTGTGTGGGATCACCGGGTGTTTATCAGCCCTTATCACCCCTCCAGCACCCCAGGGTGCTGTACTTCCCACCTCTAAAGGGAGTGCTCATCAGGAACTGCACTGACAGGACAAGGAGTAGTGGGCTGACATTGAAAGAGGGAAAAGCTGTGTTAGATATTAGGAAGAAATTCTCCCCTGTGAGGGTGGGCAGGCCCTGGCACAGGGTGCCCAGAGCAGCTGTGGCTGCCCCTGGATCCCTGGAAGTGCCCAAGGCCAGGCTGGATGGGGCTTGGAGCAGCCTGGGACAGTGGAAGGTGTCCCTGCCCAAGGCAGGGGGTGGCACTGGATGAGCTTTGAAGTCCTTTCCAACCCAAATCATTCTATGATTCTATAGAGGGAAAACATATTCCAAACGTTTTGGAATAACTAGCCCAGGTTCCAATTATTCCAAAGCACTGGATAGCATCAGTGCTACAGAAAATGCATTGGAAACACCCCATACATGTTTCTTCCAAAGAAAGAAGAAAAGGATATGGAGGAAAAACCTTGCATGGATGGACTCAAGGCTTCCTGGATGTTTACTGTGGTTTCTTGAACAGGGAATTGGAGAGGGAACAGTCTGCCTTCCAGAGAAGCAGCTCCCATAAAAGCCACTATGATGAATCTCCGAACCATGCACACAAACACGGCTTCCGACAGCCCCAGCTCTCACAGAGTGTTTTACATACACCCAAACTGGCACTGAGAGCCCCTGCCCTTGGTGGGGCTGCTTGAAAAACCTGGAGCCTTGAACATTCTCCTGGGACTGACCTTTGCAGTCAGCTTTGCTTCAGAAGCCGAAACCAGGCCAGGCCAACCCTCCCCTTCTGCAGGGCATCATCCACCACCCAATTAAAATAATATCTCTATCCCTGATTGACTGATAATATTCTAACCACACTCCAACATGCTTCTCAATCGTTCAGGTGCATAAGCAAATCTTCTGTTTCAGATGTTCACATTCCTCTCCTCACTCCCAACATTTTTGGCAACCTACCCTCCTGTGTTTTGACATCTGCAAGGCTGCATTCCTCCTGCTCGCCTTCAGCGCTCTGCTTAATGTTCTCCACTTCCAGCCAGAAACTGTCCATTGACAAGTTGTCCAAAGCCTCTCCCCTGGAATTTGTGCTCTCTGACACCGAGGATGCCACAGGACTCTTTGGAGGAAACTGGTTCATTTTCCAAGGGCAGTGTCTGGTGCTGAGAGAGGAAGAGATAAGGAAAGGGAGATTAAGCTCCACGTATTGCATACGGCATTCGTGTCCAGCCTCCGCTGATTAATGACTGCAGCAAAGCCAAACAGAGGTAAGTGCTGAACTTCCTTTGCTTAGTGTTTAGCAATACAGACAAGGCTGGGACTAAATCCCCTGGAGAATGGGGAAAACTGCTGTCCAAACATGTGAGAGGACACAGGATCAACAGAATCTTTTCAGTGCTGTCCCTCCAGTGACCTCCAGCACACCACCTACCACCCCACACTCGTTCCAAGACTTCCCTGCAAGTTTGCACAGGCACCTCTGCATTCCCAGCCACCCAGGATGTTCCAAGCTCAGTGCACATGTGCTCCAGGACCTGGCACAGAGAGGAGCCTGGCAGCTCCCACCACAGCAGCCCCAACCCAGCAGGTTTGTGCTGCCTATGCAAAAACCGGCACAGCTCCATCCCCTGCACTTCAGCTCACGTAACAACTTACAGGGCTGAGGCCCCCTTTTCCTGCCCAGACCAGATTTTTCAGCTGTGAAACAACACGAGGTGTCCTGGGAAACCCAAGCACATGGAATTTTCTTACCACCCTGCTGATTCATTCATGCACAGCTGAAGTCCCAGACTGGCCTCGTTCAGCTTTCAGCCCCTGTGCTGTGAGCTTCTCATCACTTCATAAAACAGTGCCTCTCCTAAAATGAGCTATAATTGTCTTCAAAGAGTTCCAAGCCATTTAAGCCCTGCTATACATATTTTTCAAAGACTTACAAAGAAATGGGATAAGTGGAACATACTTATGAGAACACCTCAATGGTTCCACTGATGAATACAAAAATTAAAGACAGGGAACACTACTCCAGCTGTGGGTGGTTCAAGAAACACCCATGAACAGCCATGACCACCAAACACAGGCCAAAATTCCTTTCTAGTTTCATTAAAAAAATATAATCAAGTCTTACACCTTGAAAACCATGACAACAAAACACCCATTAAATGCTATTTAGCCTCCTAGCCCTAGGAGCCAAAAGTTATAGATATCTGGCAAAATATCTGGAAAGTTTTAGCCCCTTTCATTTTGGAAAGTCTTTATTAGCAGTTCTGGCACTAACTCGCTTCAGTTGAGGAGCATTTCAAATTTTAAAAAGCTCATTTGAAGATCTAATGACTAAGAGACGATGCTGCAGGCCATTCTGCACTTGTGTTTACACACGTGCATGCACATCACGCTCACACCTTGCTCGAACACACACAGGCAGCCCCTCTCTTCTGGAGGTCAGAGCCACAGCAATAACCATCACTCCAGGAACATCTGGAGACAGCCACAGTGTTTAGAACAAGAATTAGTGGGAGTTTGTTTTACAGGGAGACAAAAGTGAAAGACTGACTTGAGCTATTCTGCCACCCGGCAGGCAGGAACAGAGGTGATCTGCTTTCCTATTCCTGCTTTCCTATCTTTCTATTTCTCCAAAAAACACTCCAGATGCCTGGTGAAGCACTTAAATAGTCAATCTAAGATTTTTTTTTTTTTACCTGCACAGTTCATGTCCAACTCTCTTAGTTCTATTGCAGCAATTAACTCAATTTATTTTTTCTCTTTTCAACTTTTTACTTCTACCTTTACCCATTAAGAGTTAAAAAGTTAGATTGCATCCCTCACCTTAACTCTCCATCTTCAGCACTCCTCTCCATTTTCTCACATTTGCTGACAATTGTCTCATAAGACTACATTTAAGCAAAGATACCTTGCTAGCATCAAAAAACACTGTTCAAGATCTTGCTAGGATTCTGTTATGAACCAGTCAACAGAACTCATCACTTGCAACATGAAATTAAGTGGAAGGAGAAATTCAGATTGTTTGGAGGGAGTTGGTTTTGTCCATATCACGAGCACTGGCAGACAAACTTGCACTGAAGAAGTCTCCCAGTGCACAACACTTGGGAACCATCTTAGGAGCTCTCCTAATTGCTCCACTGCAGGCTTTCAGCAGGCACAACTCTTCTTGCCTTAAGTTACTGCCCTGTACTCCTGTACGATCTAGGTTATACAGATTAAAGCATCTCTGAAATGCACCTTTCCTTTGTGTTCTGCTTGGTTTGGAGCTGGCTCATAACACCCCAGAAATCTCCAGGGATCAACACCAGAATTTAGGTTTGCAGCTGCAGCAGAACCTGCCCCAGAGCTGAGCAGCAGCTTGCACCCAGCAGGTGTGCCCTGTGACAAGCCTGTGTCACACAGGGCTGTGACAATTCCTTCCCCACGCCTGCCTAGAAAAAACAACACAATTTTAAGCCAACATAAATAAAATCTTCAGCTCTTTCCAACGGGTGGTTCTTAACTTAGATCTGTTGCATTACTTACCCAGACACCAGGCCCTGAATGCCAGTTCCAGTCCAGGAGATGTTACTCCAAGTGCAGCATTATTTGTGTAAGGCATTAGGGCATATTCCTGGAGCACACCTGAGGAGGGTCACAATGTCCTCACAGCCCAGGTTTCAGACTATGTCCTTGCCAGCAGCTGGTTTTGATCTACTTTCAGTCCACATCAGAGCTCTGGTGCAAGGACAGACTTTTGCCAAACAAGGAACTGCTGCCCTCCATCCCACCTTGACTTCCACACTGCCCACAGTTACCTTGCCTCCTTCCACAGCTGGAACACAGGTGATCTTGGACTGCTTGCACCAAAAGCCCACCAGTCACACTATAAACCTACTCTAGGAAAGCCACAGCTGAACTACCTGTGTGTCAAACAAAAGCCATCCTAACTTTTTTCCCCTCAGCTGGCCCAATTACTGATGCACTAAAATTGGTTTCACCAAGTTCAGGATGCTAATATCACACAGCAGCTCTACAGAGGGGCAGCAGGATCCAAAGCCCAGCTCTACTAAGTGTTAAACTAGAGCTGTTGCTCCTGTCTCAGAGGACAGCATAAAAATCAGGCCTTCACATTTAGAAAAGGGTTTTTTTTTCCTGATCTAAGTTGCTTTTTTTCCTTGAACTCAGTGCACAGCGCTTTGCAGATCCAGCTGCCCAGGTGGAAGGCTAATTTTAGATTCAGTGCACCTAAAAGACTGTTCTTCCTCATTGCATACCCGAGTCAACTGGAGGGCAACCTGTGACGTGCAAGCACAGCAACAGCTGAGATTGAAAGCAGAGATTGTTGGCTTAAAATGTTAATGGCTCAGTGCAACTGGGCAAAGAGTAGGTGGAATAATCAAGTTCACTCCACTGCACTGTCAATGTAAAAAAAACCAAACCATCAGATTATGAAGCTTTAAAAATTAACCCAACAAAAAGGAGACTGGGAGAAAGATCTTGTTAAGGACAGCCATATAGGAAGGGCTCTGTGGAAAGACTGAGCACCTTAATCCAGCCTTCTCCTCTTGTTTAAGAGCACAGCCAGTTTTAACGAGGCTGGAGATTCACCTGGCACCTTCAGTCTAAGCCTGACTTCACGGCATTAATAACACAGCTGTGAGAAATTAGGCTGGCCCAGCCCTCACAGAGTTCATTTTCTTATTGTTCCTTCTCTCTGTGCCCTCCATGAGGACTGGAAGCCCTGCATGCCTGGCTCTGCTGGGGGCTCACCCATCCTGGGCTGCAAAACGCAGTCTCGGAGTAGTTTTTGATCTGTTCCTAGATACTGTCAACACACTGCAAATATGTTGCAAACACTCATGTAATTCCTCACCCTCTTGAATACCAAAATACAATAAACACTGTTGCTATGTTCACTCCAGGCTTGAATCACTCCCATGAGAGAGCTTCTCAAAGGACCTGGAGCTGCTTGGGCTTCTTTTCTGCTTGCTCAACATCCCTCCCTCATTGAAATACCTCTCTAGCAGATGAATAAATAAAAAGGTTCCTTCTCAAGCATTTCAAACAGACCAGGAGGCAACAAGTGCAAGCCAAGGAAATGGAATTCCTTTAAGACTGCTTCCAGAAAACTAAGATGAGAAAAAGGCAACAGGAACAGAAGAATTCAGGCAGACAAGGCTGCACCCAGCCTTTAAAGACATTTCCAAAGATCTGGAGCAAGCACAAAGGCACACATGGAACAAAGAAACAGACAGAAAGTCTGAATGAGCCTCAAGAGCAGGTTTGGAGTAGCACAGCAAGTCACAGCATCGTTCACAACAACCCAGACCATGAGCACAGAACTCAAAACACCTTGCAAGGAAAAAAAGAGAGATTAGTGTGTCAACTGGTTGCAGTATTTTGACAGATAAAGACCCTTAGTCAGAGAACAAAGCTATATTAATGTCACACCATGCACATCTTCCCTGCTTACAATTTACTTTAAGGTCAAAAACAACGCATGAGCATAAAAGCAAAAAATTGAAAGAGACAACCAAAAAGTCCGTGTATTCTCTCCTTGCATTGCTTCCATGTTCTTACCCTAAGCAATCAGTTTAAACCTAAATGTTGAAATGTATAGTTCATTCTGAAGAGAAAAAAAATCGCCTAAAGATCAGCACATCACATGAGCACACCATAACATACCAGGTTTTCTTGTTTAAAATCATGTAGTGGCATAAAGGCATCCAGGAATAACAGACAGGAGTATTAGAAAAACTGAGAAAATCCTATAGTGGTAACTCACATATATACACTTTTTAAAGAAAAACCCATAGATATAACTGTAGCTATTTTGCTTATTGGAGATTTAAACCTTAGTCTATCAAAATTATCAATGCAAATATAAAAACAGGTTCCTGTATGGAAGAAGTCAATCTACTCATTATCAAAACCTTACATGAAATACACATGATCACCATTTCATTCAGACACACAGAACTACACAAAACCCTATTCCTACCACAGAGACCAAAGTTATGCAGGAGATGCCTCATGAACAAAAATGTCACAATTTTTCTACCAAAGGTCTAAACCAGAAGAAAGCCCTACTGCAAATCTTTAATGCCTGACTTAGTTACCCTCAAAATACCCAGATTTTGTACATGAACACCACTATCAATCCCTCCCTTCTCCCCACACCAATATGCAGAAAAGAACTGCTAAGGTTTACTCTTAGGAGGAAATGGAAAGCTCATGGCTGGTTCAGATTCCTCAGAGCAGGCCATAAAAGCAAAGAGATGCTAATTATCAAATTACTGCGGTGGCAATGAACAGTAACTTACTCAACAGAATCCGACCATGCTTTCCTTTCCCTGGCTTAGCTCAACCAAAGCAGCTAAAGAGCCAGAATTAAAGCAGTTTTAGCAGTAGTGTGCTACTGCTGATGTACATCTGCGTATCTCTGACCAGAGATTTGCTCACATATTTAGTTGTTTCACTGAGAGTATCCCCTGTGAGAAGTCACAGTGCCTTTAGCCCAGGCTATTTTATCCAGCCCTGCTGCCAACCCCCTCTTATGTCCTATTAAGGCATTTGATCAAGGACTTTGCACATGTGGGATGGCACAGTTGAAGGTCTGTCTCTACAGCACCAGCGAGAATAGCTAAGATGTCACTGCCACAATTTGCTAATAAGATTACAGCTTGTTTTCAGTAACACAGCAATCAGCTCATCAAGACCTTCCATTATGCAAGCAGCTCAGGGAGCAGCGTCATTGCAGGTTGTTTTGCAGAAGCCAGTTCTGCAAGTGATAAAGAGGACATGCCGGATCGTGCCGTGTGTGTGGAGTAATTCCCACCAGCTGCAGCTTTCCCCCAGTGCAACAGGGAGAAAGCACAACCTCGCCTCCTGTGCTGGCATTCCCAGTGACACCAGGAAAAGCAGACAGCAATCCTTTGCCCAGGGCTGTGTGCAGTGAAAGATGGGAATCCTGAGGCTTGTGTGTATCCCACTGCTTCAGCCTAGCACCTCCAGTATTTTCTGTGCTGGACAAACTCCAGAGGGTGGTGGAGCACTGGCACAGAGAAGCTGTGGATGTCCCATCCCTGGAAGTGTTCAAGGCCAGGTTGGACAGGGCTTGGAGCAACCTGGCCTGACCATGGGCATCCCTTCCCATGGATCAGTTTGGAACTTTATGCCTTTAAGGTCCCTTCCAACGCAAACCATTCTATCACTCTGTTACCTCCACCACAGCTTTGTATCTCAACTAAAGAACAAGTTGTAACTTTCCTGACAATTAATGTCTTTATCAAAGTATTCAAGGGCAAAGAAACTCCATCTCTTCCTTGTCTCAGGCCTTCATCTGGAATAGATTTGTCTCTACTCCATCTAGCAAGGGGCTAAATAAACAAGCTAAGGAACAGGGAAAGTTGCCTTTAATTACAGATCTGCCTAGAGGCATCTCTGAACTGAAACTCAGAGCAGAACAAAACCAGGATTGATAACTCCATGCAGATACAGCCAAATTAAAAATATTCAAAGCATTTAGCTTAGACTCTTAGCTGGGTGTCTGTCCCATCACACTAGGGTTTGTTTTGGCCTCAGAAGACACAAGCCATCCTCTCTGAGCACAGTTTTGTGTTTGACTGTAAGGTCACTGCAGACGAGCCTGTTGTTCACTTTCCCCGCTTTAGCAGGGTAAGCCAAACAGGAAAGGGCTTTCATCCAAAGGGAAATCCTGCTGGGAGAAAGGGGTACCTGGCCAAAACAAATCTTCAGTAGTACTGAAGGGATCTTTAGCGTGATTGTGAATTGATAAAGCTGAGCTACAGGATGATTAGATGGCAATCATTAATTAAAAGGTGGCATTCCTAACCCTATTTCCATCTCCACTGAATCCATGTCCATTTAAACACATGAGCAGCTCTGTCCATCCAGCTCCCACAAGGACCTGGTCTGCCATTCCAATTCCACCTATCACTATGGCACCAGGACCCCAAACCCCTCAGCCCAGCTGCCATGGGGCTACAAACCCCACAGAACTGTAGCTCCCACACCTTGTCCTCACCCACTGCCTTCTCCTCCACACAGCAGCTGCCCCGGGCTGAGCC
Source organism: Hylia prasina (assembly GCA_013397195.1). Classification (NCBI taxonomy): domain Eukaryota; kingdom Metazoa; phylum Chordata; class Aves; order Passeriformes; family Sylviidae; genus Hylia; species Hylia prasina. Next base: position 235,296 of record VYXD01000762.1, read on the forward strand.
TGTGCACAGCAGTGCCACGAGGAAAGCAGCAGGCAGGCAATCACTGCCCTTTGGTGACTTTGCTGTCACAGCCCCGAGCACACACTGCCAGGGGTTTTGCTGAGGCCAGTGAGTCAACACCTCCCAGTCACTAAACACATCCTCAACACACGCCACCGTTAGAGCAGCTGAGACATCTTTGCTGTATTGCCATCACTGCTGGGGAGATGCTCAGCCTGTGCACACCTCAGACACTCAGCTGAAGGAGTGAGGGCTGAGAGACCACTTGGCTTCCAGAGGAAAGGCTGCCAGAGTGTTTGAATCCACCATAAAAACCTTGTGAACTTATTTCTTGCGTGATCATTCATTAATGCAAAGGCCTTTTGCTGAAGCAGGTTCCCACATACTAAACACTTGTCCTACAGCTTCTTAAATGTTGGACTTGGAGTAAATCAGGATGATGGAACTTACCCTTATTTCTTCTTGTAGCCCATTCTACCTGCCTTAGAGCACAGAACGAGTAACTGCAAGTTGTTGCTCAGCTGCATGAGAACAGCCCAGAGATGCTGGAGAGGCCACAAGTGTGACGTGCTGACCAGCACAGGGGAAGGAGGGGTGGAGAGGTGTGCTGGAATCCAGCTATGCTTCACTCACAAGAGCTTTAGGGATGCAGGAGGACAGGGAGGAGTCACAAACTCCTCGTGTGGATTTCTCAGGGCAGTTATTACACATAGCACAAGGTGCTTGGCTGTTCCCCTGCCATGAAAAGCCCTTGGCTGGGATTTATAACCAATTCTGCACCTGAAGTGTCACCAGCCAGCCCAGGGCCACCAGCCCTGTCCATGAGCCTCACAACACCGAGAGGAAGAGGAGGAGGGAGGCAGATCTGGCTCAGCAGTGGCTTTTGCTCAGTGCTGTTTTGGAGCCATGACAGCACCACCAGCCCCATGCAAGCCAGTAGGAATCTTACTGGGAACTCGAGGAGCACGTCAGAGCTGCTGATCAAAAATAAACACTGATTACGGTCAACTAATTAGGAGAGCAGGCTGGCATATCCTTGCCCTGTTGTACAGGTAGGTTTTAGGTCAATCCTAGGAAAGAGGCTTAGTTACAGACACCTCACACCTGTGGTGAGTCCTGAGCGAGCAGGTGGGAAGTGTCCCTTGGCTGGAGTTCAATGTTTTGGGCAAAGCTGGTGAGCAAGTTTGAGGTTCCTGCTGTAGCACCTCTTCAGAGCTGACCACAGAGGTGTTCTGGCACCAGCACAGACACTGGAACTCAACTAACTCGTTTGGCAAAAGCCTCAGGTTGTTAACAAATATTTTGATTTTTATCAAAGAAAGCATGCAATACTGAAGGTTTTAATCTCGTTCCCTTACGTGTGGGTAATTTTAAAGTAATTTACCATATAATTCCTGTGTCAGTCCCCCTACGATTATTACTTTTTTTTTTTTCACAACACATATTTTGCCTGGAGTCTTCTAAAGATTTCCTGTCTTGCTTTGAATGCACAGTCTCATCAAACTGGACCGGAAAAAAATGAGAACTCAGACACATGAAAATGTGAGCTGTGATTAGAAGTAAAATCACTGTCAGCACATTGCCCAAATCAACAGATTCTGACCACGACAGCAAGGAAACACTCTAAAACTGAATGCAAATACACATTAGATGAATTCTTAAGTCATATATTATCCCTTAAGCACACAAGCAGAATGGTGTTTGTAAAGCAAAGCAGTTCAAACTCCAGTTCTCTCCTCCACTGCTTGCAGGATAAAGCAGCAGTTCTCACGTTCCCAGAGACCCACAAACCCCTGAGGAGCCCTCGGGCCCAAGGCAGGGTACCAGTGTATCACCAGCAAGCGTCCCAGCCCCCAGGTCCCACTGCCCCGGCTGGCTGCACTCGGCCCAGAGAGAGCAAGAGAAAAGAACGGGGATTTTCCTAGGCTTAGTACGAGGAAAAATAAAGGGAATTTCCACAGGTTTCATTGCAGGATCAAGGCACTAAAACAGCGTTTTAAGAGCGTACAGTAGCCTGCTCACCTCTAGAAATTCACCTGGCTTCCCCCCCACCCCGCCGCAGGTGCTGCCGTGCCCGGCTTTGGGATCCCCCGTGCCCCGGGGAACGCTCCGTACCTGCTGAGCAGCTGGGCACAGCTGGCTGCCCGGACAGGTGCCAGCACCCCCCGGGGCCTGCCCATCCCTCCTCTGGCCATCCTGGAGCCACACGAGCCGCGCTTGTCCATGTCCAGCCGGGAGGAGGGGACGTCAGTCCATCCGTGCTGCCCGCACGCCGCTGGGAGCGAGGAGCTGCTCCGCGTCACCGCCGAGGTGCCCGCTGGAGCAGCATCCTCCCGTCCCTCCCGGTGTCCCCCCGCCCCGGCAGGGGACAGGAACTCCGGCGGAGCCCTGGAGGCAGCGCTGCCCGAGGCCGAGCCGCCCACGCCCGGGACACGGGGCACGGCCGGCACCCAGCGCCTACAGAGCAGAAAATAGCACCCAGCTCCTCCCGAGGCTGGGCTGCAGCTCGGGCTGGCTGAACATTAACGTGAGCCTCGGCCCACGTGAAAAAGGAACTCCCAAAGGCGGCCGAGGAAGGAGGAGTCAGGCAGCCTATTCGCTCCTTAACGTTGTACTTCACGAGAACATCGAGAAAAGAACAAAATATCTGCCCGGGGACGTGGGGAGGGCAGGACAAAAACCCCGAGTGCCTATTAAAAAAGCAATTCAGCATTTCTTGCCATAGTTGAGCGGTGAGTAAAGCCCAGCTGGCTGTAAGACATTGGTGTTGAAAGAGCAGCGTGAACTTGTAACACCCAGAGAGAATATTTTGCAAGATCCAGATTATTCTTTAAAAATCTCATCAACAAGCAATGCACAAGTGAGCAAAGGGTTAAAGCAATCGGTTCCTGACAGGTTTTGTCCTTTCCTCATTATCCTCTCTACCGTGTTACAGCAACTCGGCATTCTTCTAACATTTTTTATCCATAGTTCCGAAGTTAAAGGGATGAGTATTTAAGTTTTTTTTGTGAAGGCATACGAAGTTCATCCAGCACAAGTAATGATCCCACTCTGTGTTTCCCATATTCCCAGTAAGGCTGAGTCTACAGCACAGCCTGCCTGGCCTCCAGCAGCTTAAAGGGCAGCAGCAGCTATATTATAGACAATCCCTCATCATAAAAGAGCCCATCTTGGTTTCGTTCCTACCAACACAGCTATTTTTCCAGCCACTTGAGCCCAGCCTGCTGCTGAAGGAATGCTGCCCCCCTCCCCAGCTTCAGCCCCGGGGCTGGCACAGGGAAGGTGCTTGGCCTGGGACATTTACAACTCCCCACACTAACTATGCAAAAGGATTCATGGGAATTCCCTCTCTTTTCCTCCTTGCCCACAGTTCCTGTAAAATTTATTCCTCCACCCATAATTCAAAATTCAGGTTTATCCACATAGCTCCTCCTACATCAGCCCCAAGTAAAGATCAACCACAGAAAGTGCCAGCTTGTGAAGTTCAGTTATACCCAAACCCCACCGACCACAGGTTTTACAGCAGCACAGAATTGCACACAGGCACTGTATCACAGAATGGATTGGGAGGGACCTTAAGGACCACCCAGTGCCACCCCTGCTATGGGCAGGGACACCTTCCCCTGTCCCAGGTGCTCCAAGCCCTGTCCAGCCTGGCCTTGGACACTGCCAGGGATCCAGGGGCAGCCACAGCTGCTCTGGGCACCCTGTGCCAGGGCCTGCCCATCCTCACAGGGAAGGATTTCTTCCTACTATCCATCATAAAAATTCATCTGCTAATGAAGACTGTAGGAACACACAGAAAGCAAATTAAAGATTTTTCATCCTTTGGTGCAGCTACACAGACTACAGTTGCTGCAGAAGTGTCACCATCATGTGTGACCACACACACTGCTCAGGATGTGAGACATGGGAGGGGACAGCAAGGGGGGATGACAACAAAAACATCTGCAAGAGAAGATGTGGCTGCTCTTTGCTTTCTGGTTTTACTAACTTTGGAAGGCATTTTTTCTCCCCAGGGAGCACTTAGCCTTTCCAAACCACTCCCCACTGAGCACACCTTGCCCTGAAACAAGGGGTTGGGTTTCAGGCCATTCCTTCTCCTGGACATAAAATCACCTCTAACCCGCCAGCACTGCAAGTAGATGGGCACCACAGCCCATAACTACATTTCTTTTGTCCCTCAATGGCGTTCCTTTTCATTAAATTTCTTTTAATAACTTCAGCAGCCAGCTGATCATCCTTTTTAATGGGTCAATTTACAGACGGAGGCTGCCAGACACTCATACCAGGCAGTTTCATCCTCAGGTTTCTCATGCAGTAGTAATAACTCAGCCAGGCTTGTTGCACAACTGAGGCAAATTTAAAGCATCCAGATGAAGACAGAATGCTCTGAGAGTACATTCAGCTTTGATTACTCACACAAAGAGTACACAAGCACTGCTGAAAGTTTCTGATCTCTGCGGATAATAACAGCTGCACTACAGCCTTTCACGTCTTCATTCCTGTCTGGCCTTCAGTTATTCATGGCATTTGAGAGGAGTAATCAGTAAGTTTATCTCCTAGATTGTGCTTGTGAGGAAAAAGGTGGAGGAATGGAGGCCAGCTGAGTCTGCTTTTTCAGAGTGAATCAGGATAAATATTCCAACTCTGGTTTCGAGCTCTCCAGCATGTTCCATGCTCCAGGACAGTCTTCCTGGCATCATTAGAGATGAGACAAGCTCAGTAGGATGAGATGGTCTGGATCCCAGGAGCTGAATCTTACTCAAATATGGAGACAAAGAGACACACGATGCTCTCAGCAGCCAATTAGTTCAAATGAATCACGGGAACAGATCCAGCTCTGTTACCGTCACCCCTTTAGTGCACAAGTTATTTCTGAAGCTATCCACACATCCTGCCAAACTGACATGACTTGGCCTGACTTTTTCAGGATCAAAAGGAGGTGGAAAAACATCCGACATGCTTTTGGACAGTCAGGAATTTCAGCAGACCTAAAGACTGCAGGAACTCTCTGCAGTTTGGGAGAGCTGCCTGCGCATGGTGCCTGACAGAGCTGGGCATCAGAGCCTTCAGGTCAGCTGGAATAAAACATCCATGGGCTGCATTGCAAAATCTTATTTCAAGCATCCCAAAAATAATTTGTTACCCTGAAAAATGAAGGCAAGTGACACTCTGCAGTGTGGAGTGGGAAAACCTGGATGTAACCCAAACCCATAAAATGCGATTATTTTTTTTCAGGTTTATTTTGAGGGTACAGAACATTAGGAAAACCTGATAATCATTTATCCTTCCTCAATCCCATCACATAAAACAATCCTCAGATGGTGCTACCAATCCATCACAGAGACCCACTGAGATTAAGAGATTATTGCAGTTTCTGGAGTCACTAAATCGGTGAGATTATCCAAGGCCCAGTTGTTCCCAGTCTGGCAGGGAGCAGCAGAGTGAGCTGCAGTCAGGTCTGGGTAAGGGAGCAGCTCCCAGCAGCTGGTCCTGCCACACATCTGGTTCTGCCCCGACCTGGGAGAGAACTCCAGCACCTCTCAGGAAAAGAGCTGCCAAGAAACAGCCCCAGCAACACTCAGGCCCTACTAAGTGTTTCCACTCGTGACTTTACTGCATGAGACAGAAGCTAATCTGTCATCCTGCTGGGGGGAAGGCCAGGGAGCTGGAGTATCAATAATCAATACCAATAAACATCAGTATCTCCAGCTGCCCAGCCTGTTTCAAATGCCCTGCCTTGGGAGAAAGAAGGAGGTGGGATGGGGGGGGGAAAGTTCTCCTTAGACACAGATGTATATTCAGATAAGTCAACTGCAAAGTTGCTTAAACCTAATTACTACTGTAAATGTAATTTAAATCACCCAAAACATTTCCACTGCTCAAGGAAGAGCTGCAACAATAGGAGGAAGCACTAAGACAGTAGCTATTCTTAACACTCAAAAACACTTATTCTGATGAATAACCAAGACTTACTTATTAATGTAAATTGAATATGCCTCTGCCTCCTGGGCACCGAAGACTGTGTAAAATTAGAAGCCTTAGTGGGTTTCAGAGGATGACCTCATTTACCTCCCTGCTCAAACACATGCCTGGTATCTACAGGGGTCTGTGCCTCCCAAAAAAGCTGTCTCTTGTCAGACTCTGAAAGCAGAGAGGAGTCACAGGCACCAGAGTAATGACCAGCAAGCTGCTTGTTCACTTCCTGCAAGCACAGGGACACATCCCTGCAGCCAGGTGACAGTGCCACACATCACCCTGCAGGAGAGGCAGGTGGGACAGTGACAGCAGCAGTGAGTGACCAGCACCTCGTGCCAGCCCAGCTGTGAGCACACTCAGGGTTTCTCAGACTCCACTCTGCACAGCTCATCCCCAGCACCACCTCCAGGGAGCACTATGAACACCCTTAAGGTGTTCAGAAGGAGAATATGCAAAAGGTCCAGTTCCCAAGCTCACGCCCCAGCTGATTTCACAAACCTCCTTTTGACTTTTGCACGTTGGATTTTCTGTTCCCTTCTGGGAAAGGGATGGGACAATGGGACAACAAATAGAAAGAATTCCAGAAATGGACTTTCTGACTGGGCTGCCCCAGTTCTCAGCCCCAAGATGTGATAGATTAGGTTGTCATCTTGTTTATTTCCTGCAGCATAATCACAGCAGCAGGATGGGCTCGCAGGGCTGAACTCACCATGAGTCAGTCTGTTTGTGGGCATCCCACAGGAGCTGCTGCCCAAAGAATGCCAAACATCCACTCCTGGGAGAAGTCATGCCCATGGCACGGCCCCACCATCAGTGCAGCTACCAAGGTTATGAGACAGCTCAACAATAGCTACTGATAAGCTGGAGTTTTAGCAAGGATGGTAAGGCAAGGGGAGGAGAAAAGTAGGAGTGACCTGATCATAGCTACACAACTATTGTTAAGACTAAAAGTGAAACACCTAAGCATGGACTGAGTACAAACAGAGTTTTCAAAGCAATGTTTCATAGGAAATGAAACATTTCATTTAGGTTTTCTTGTTTGTTCATTTTAATAGATTTTAGCATATTATGGTTTTAGAAATCTCCTCGTAAGTTTTTATATTGGGTCAGGGTAGCTTCTGAAACTACCTCAGAAATTAGACTGGACACCCTTCCTCCCTCTCCTCCTTATTGAAGCTTGTCTTGTTGAATGATTACGTTAAAACTTAAACCCACTCACCAAATACTCAAAGATTCAGAGAAAAAATAATTACCAAATAGGTCCCCACACACATTGCTCTGGGGAGGTCACTTGGGAATGAGATGCCACTGTGCCCATTTGGGGGTAGATCCACCAGACTCTGAGCAGGGGAACAGAAGGACACCCTCCTCTCCAGGGGAGTTTCATTTTCACAGACCCCAATTGCTCAATCAGTTATTTCCAAAATAAAAGAAGAATTAATACAGTCAAGTAGCAGAAGCTCTTATTTAGCAGCCAGGCAATTGTAAGTGCCAATTATTCCAGTCATAAGCAACAGTTTTGTTGTACTCCAAAGTGCCATCACTTATCCTAGCAGGCTTCTGTTCCACTTTGTCATCTCTTCAGCTGTAACAGGTCTGTCAGGAGGAATCCAACCCTCTCTGTGTGGAAAGAGATTACAAGTGGCCTGTAATTTACATTTATGGACATTCTCCTCATTTGTCCTCGAGAAGAGAGCTGGACCGCTGTTTAAAGGCTCAGAAGTGAAAAGAAAGTCAGCATCCACTATTTCTGCTCTGCTGGCGCCTGGCTCTGAAGTCACACAGAGCTTGTCTGTACTGGTTTCGTCTATAAACGATGCAACAGCTGGAACAAAACTGGTTGAGATGCTGGACCTGATTTCACAATCCAGCTCTTACAGAGCTATTTGTAGTCAAGAGCCTGTTAACTCATTAGAAGAGAGCTTGTTTTTCCAAAATTTTAATGACAAAGTTTAATTACACAAGTCTTCATGAAAAGCAGGACTGGAAGATGTCAGACATGATCTAGCTTGGGGGCCAATGAGGGGATGGAGGAGGTTGCTACAGACATTCCCAAACAGCTTTGTAGTGCAGGATTTACAGGAGGAGCTCAGGGCAGGTGAGGCTGCTGGTGTAAGATCATCTCAAAGGTCAGTCAGGGATTAGAGCAGTGTCTGTAAATCCCCACGTGCTGTTTGCTGTATAAAACCCACTGCTCTGACTGGAGGGCCAGAGAGGAGATGGGACACAGAGTCTCAGGCATCAGTGTCAAGTGATGCAAGACAGATTTTTATTGTTCCGTTTACACCTGGTGTGCAAGGTCAGACTGATGCAGTGCTGGTGCCAAGGCCAGAAGAAGAAATTGCACAGCTCAGCCATTGAAAAGCCACAGCTGAAACCAACAAGTGAAAGAAGCAAAAAAATTCAACCTGGACTCATGGGTGAATTGAAAACAATGAAAATTTCATAAAAATAAACCTAAAAAGGCACAAGAAAGGAACTAAAGCAATTGTCTTTTACCTCACAGCTCTAGTAACTTTGATGAATGAACACTTTAACCCAACTAACATTCAGAAATATGTGTTTTAACCCTGGTGTAAGCAACCAAACTTTGTACATTGGCCATTTTCTGACAAGAGCATCACCTGGCTGTGGTTGCTGACCTGACTCCTGCTCATGTTTTGGCCCCAAAAATGCTGATACAGCTCGGTCTGATCTATGCTGGGAGCAGCCACTGGGCTAAAACAAGAGCTATACATATGGCAGAGACAAAGGAGAGGAGGTGATGAGAACTGCTATGCTTGCATCTCTGCAAAGACAACCCTTAGGCAGTTTCTGATATGACAAACTCTTCAGAAGAACCCTCAGGAATGGTAGAAATCAAGCTTCCATAGTTGTAAATACATCACCTTATCCAAAACTCCTTCAAGCTGACCCCAGAGCATCTGCACTGCTGAGGCTTCCAGGCTGCCCACTGTGGCACTTACACCATGCTGGAGGAGGAGGGAGGAACATTCTCACCATCAGATGGGAAACCGGCTTCCTCATAAGCATGGGAGTTAGGGAATTTGTCAATTAACCAATTAATTAGAGAATTAACAAGCTACCAGCCCACTGAGAGGGGACTGAGCCCTTGTTTGATATTTTACCTGATGAGCTCACATAATAAAGCTGGCTTCACAGTGCACATCTTCCTGGAATTATGAGAGATCCATATGAACTGTGATGCCTGACTCAAGGTCAGAAAAAGAACTTTTATGGGGTTAAATGGTATTCATAGACCCCCAGCTAGCAGTTTCTTGACCTTTACAAAGACTGTTTTTCCTTTGCCATCTGCTTTGTTAACAACGAGGTGACACTAATCCTTTACAAAACTGCCCAGACCACAGTGGCAGAATTCACAGGAAGGCAGCAATTCCTTGATCTCAGTTATCAACTGCACTCCCCAATCAGGTTTCCTTCCATCTAACATGTTATTACAGCTAGACTGAACCTTGCAAAAAGCCATCCTCCAAAAAAAGCTTTTTTCCAGGGTGAGTGCTGGTATCTCGTCGAGCCTTGGGCTCTCCCAGGGGAGCTGGCAGCTCTGTGCTTGCTGCAAACCCTTCCTGGCCTGCAAACATCCTGCAGCCTCACGCCAGCCTCACTCCAGCCAAGGCAGCGTAGGAAGCGCGGAGTGAATGAACTCCAACTCTGGGACAAGGGACGTGGTTCCAAGGGCTGCTCCCAGGAGGGATCCTTCCTCTCCCCTTAGCCAAAGGAAACACTGCAGCTAAATGCAGCTGTTACCTTTATCTCGTTTTACCCTGCTTGTGCACAGGCTGGAGGGAGGCCAGGGCTGAGGAATGTTTGCCCCAAACAAGGGGCTGGGAGATCAGCTGCGGGATGTATATAGTGCCCTGCATGCCTCCCCTTCCGCTGGGAGACACACAGGGATTTCCTTCCACTGTGTCAGCCCCGCTGTTTTCAAACAGGAACATTGTCCCAGCTTTACCTTGACCGAGAAAAACAACTTTCATCAGCAAAGCTGTATTTATTTGTTGCATAAAGAGGATATCCTTCCAGTTCCATTATATATTGGCCACCTGCTATGGGCTTCGCAAGAGTTCCAGGCTCCTGCTCACTCAAGGGCTCACAGACAAGAAATTCCACCTTTATTTCCAGTGATCATCACTTGAAATCTAATTCAGAAATGAGAACCCTCAGAGAGAAAAGTGCAGAGGCAAGGGAGTGAAGAGTACTCCAGATTTGTGCCTTTCCAATGTTTCTTCAGTTACAATGGTGCATATTCCATGCTCCCCTAGGTGACCCAAGCACAGATAACTGAGGAATATAAAATGACTCCTGGCCAGCAGCCTCCTGTCAGTGCTTCTTCCATGCCCAGGCTGCCCAGTTTGCTACTGCTGAGCCACCAGTGTGTGATGGCCAAGCAGGCTGCTGTCACTTCCTGAGCTCAGGCTCCACCATATGATGGGAGTGTGTATGTTCATGAGCACATCTCACAGACCAGAGGCCACCACCTTCAATTCAAGTTATCACAGATGGCCAAAATCCCATGTTATATAAGAACTAAACAACTTTCAGGGAACTGGTGAATTCATAATGGGCTTGCCAGATGTTACACAGGAAGGTTCAAGGGTCCTGAAACTTTTCCCTCTAAAAATTTGAAGGTATGAGAAAGAAATACCAGAATGTTGTTTGTTCTAAAAGGTCCCCAGTGGGGGTTGCCCTATTATTTTTCTGTATGATCGGAGCAAAGTTCCCTTTGCACACAGCTGGCACAGAATATTTAGTGAGAAAGATCCTTATTCTTACAAGAGACACAGATTTTAACAGCTCAGCAGTCCAGGCACTGGCAGCCCTGGGGGCTGATGGAATAAGCCATGCAGATGGAAACAATTATTTAGAAAGGGAAGGACTCCTGCATGCACGGAGCAACATCTCACTAGAACTGAAGCCTCCCACCAACACATTCCAGACTCTTGGAGTAATCTGCTTTGGGGAGTATGCTTTAAGCTACATCAGCTTTTGCATTTCTCTCTCCAATCTTAATTGCAATCACAAAACATACTCCCCTGTAAAAACTGACCCAACAGTCTGACCAAACAGCAACAAATACCAGGAAATATTACAAATATTTGAATCTCAAACCAATTTAGAGACACAACTCTTCAAGCAACAAGTTCTGACTTCAGACAAGTTTTTCACTACACAACATACATGGAAGGGTTTACCCACCCAATCAACAACTCTGTAATGGATGACTTACACCTAAAGTCTGTGGAATAAATAATGAATAAATCACACAGGCTGTACTTGATATATAGCTTATCAAAATGAAGTGCTTTACATAAACCAAAATATGGAAAGGAACAGAATTTCCAAAAGCACTGATTGATTAGAGATATTGAATAAAGGGTAGTCCTTTCAAGCCAGCTGCATAAAGAATATTTCATATAATATGTTGCAGGAGAAAAGTAACTCCAGCAGGTTTCAATTAAGCCAGTTGCCATATGGATTTTGCATCCACAGCAGGAAGGCTCAAACATCATGTCACAACTAAGATATTTTTATGTCTCCAACTGAAAGTATTTAAACTGCTTGGAATAGAAGCATATGGGCCATAACATCCCCAATTAAGAAAATATTTTGCTGAACTGGGAGCCTAAGAGGTGTATGAAGCTAAAATACAAGATATTGTTGGTCAGGTATGGTAGTTCCTAACTTTTAAAGGATATAAAAAGTTAAGAGTGAATTGCATGTATGCCCTAGTGACCTCCTTACCCAGAAGAGAATATCCCAGTGCAGGTCACACAGGGATCTTTAAGGAGGCCCTGAAGGGGTGGGAGCTCCTTTGCTCTGCAGACAGGGAAGGGCACTGCCCCTGGAGCAGTTTACACCATCACAAGCCCCCGTGAGGGGCTCCTCAGGTCACCACCTCAGCCAACCTCCTGCTCCAAGCAGGGTCAAACACAAGCCAGAGCAGGGCTCTGAAAGCTTTGGCCAGTTGGGTCGTGTTAAGAACCAGCACCTCTCTGGGCTCCCATTTCAGCACTCCAGTGAGTGAGATTTTCCTTAAGGCAAGCTGGACACTCGCCCATTTCAGTTTGTAAAGCTTTGACAAGTAACACGACTCTATCCAGCTAATCAAAGATGTTGTGAAGTGGAAAACAACAGTTATGATTTTTCCTTTCCATATTAAAAAATGACTTCAAAAATGTGTCTTGATTAACCCAAGAGCTTGGCGGCTGCTGCTGCTGCGCCCTCTTGGGATCTTGAGCCAAACCTTCAGTGTTATTTTTCTTCATACAGCTTGGACCCAAGAACCCCAATTCCTCCTTACTGGAAACAGATGTCAATGGAGTTAAATCATCCCATGACTCCTGCAGGAGATTGTAAACAGCCACAGCTCACCCAGCTGTTACTCAGATAGGTCCTGCTGACAAGTTAGGAATCCCCACATGCTGCAAGACCTTCAACATGCTTTGACACAGTGACTTGAGATATGTTTATCACTTAAATCCATAAAACACATTAGGTCACTTCAGTTTACTCTAGATTAGAGTTTGGGTGTTTTTACCAACATCTTCCTGAGTTTTGAGCTCAGAGGAGAAAGAAATTGTTATCTATGTTTTTATACATACAATGCTTCTCAACAGAGTCTTAATGCTTAACAGACCCCACCCCTGCAACATGCCTGAAAAGTAAAGGTTTTACAAACAAGGAGGGAAAAAAAGAGAGATTAAGTGATGTGCAAAAGGTTGCAAAAGACAAACAGTACAATTTGGCACACAGAAATCCATCCTCCACCACCCAGGAGGCTTAACTTCAGCCAAAAGGAGCTACCAAATTACAACTCTCACTAAAGCTGTGCTCCAAAGTGTTCAATCCAGGCTTTGCTATCTTTTCAGCTGAGAAAAAAATACCTGCTTGCTGCAATATGGAAGAGCTCTGGGACAGAGGCTGTTGGATGCATATGAGAAATCATGCACCAGGTGAACAAGAGACCCTCAGGTGAATTAAATCCAAAACTATTCACGGTCAGTGTAAACAACCACACTGGCAGCAGCTCCACTACAGCATCCAAGGCTGCAAACTCTCCTGCTGATGCCCAGGAAGCAGCTTTTGCACACAACAGCAAAAGGAAATTAAAGCACAAACTCAGGGATGCTGTTGAAGCACTTGCAGACTACAAGGCAGCTGCAAGGTCATGCTACATCCATGCTGTGAGCCCCAAATGCCCAGCAAAGGCAGGCACTGGGGCAGGCATTACAGCATTATAGACTCAGGGAAAGGAAATATTTTAACAAATGTGGATAACAATACAACATCTACAGGGTTCAAACTGAGACCCCTCATCTGTAGGTCTGTGCCCATTCTCCAGGCCAGGTTCACACACCATCAACCTCTTATATGAGGCACTGACTCACAGCAAAATGCCCTTTCTGTACTACTTTTAGCTAAATTCACACACAAAAGTCCTATTCTTAACAGCCAAATATTTATTTGTGCATTATTTCTCATAGCTCAAAGACAGGAAAACCAGGTTTAAACCACTAGTGCCATCAGCATAGCTGTGGTACGGGGGAATTCTGCAGGAACTATGAGTCCTCAAAGTAGCTTTCTCAAGCAGGTTTTTGCAAGCTGGCACCAACCTCCCTGCTGTTACAGTGACACTGCCAGGGACAGCCAGCACAGCCAAGCTAAAGCTATTCTGAGTGTATTTACACAGACTAAAAACTACACAAAGCATACACTTTGGTAGCACCAGGCTTTAGAACATCACCACGCAGCACAAGAAGCAATATTCTCCTAGACCTTTAGATTGTTTATTTACCCACCTCAGTTCATCTACTTTCCTGCAGCGATGGTCCCAATGTAACATTTTTAACTTAAACTGTGGCATTCTGGCAACTACCTCAAGATAACAGGGTTTCTTTCTGAACTGAGGTTAACAGAGTCCAAAAGACTCAAGTAGCCTCAACAAGTGAAATCCCACAGGACAGGAGGTATCCCCAAGGCTTCAGCTGCAATATTAGAGGCACCCCCAACGATGGTGCTGCAAGATGAAGCCTTTTTGCCAACACATTTTAAATGCACGTGGTGGAAAAGGTAAAAGGAAAAACCTTGACACTACCAGCAAACGTCCTTCTCGCTGGCTCAGGGAAGACAGCTTTGAGATGTCAGTACAGCTAAGACAAAAACCCCACTCCCCAACGGGGCAGAAGCCAAATTCTGCAGGAAAAGCGACAATTCAGCACTGCACGACCATGGCATCCAGACCCGGAGCTGCGGGCGCGGCCGGAGCCCCCCAGCAATGCCGAGCATCAGCCCACCTGGAGCGGTCAGGGCTCACCTGGAGCGGTCAGGGCTCACCTGGAGCGGTCAGGGCTCACCTGGAGCGGTCAGGGCTCACCTGGAGCGGTCCGTGCCTCCTTAGAGCGGCCAGTGCCCGCCTGTGGAGCGGTCAGACCCCACCTGGGGCGGTCCGTGCCTCCCTGGAGCGGTCAGTGTCCACCCGGAATGGTCAGCGCCCTCCTGGAGCGGCCAGCGCCCAACTGGAGCTGTCAGTGCCCACCCGGAGCGGTCAGTGCTCTCACCTGGAGCGGCCGGCGCTGCAGACCACGGCCGGAGCGGAGGAGCCGCAGAGAGCGGGGTNCATCTGCCGGGAGCATCCAACCCTTCCCGTTCGCCGCTGACAGGCGGGGGAAGAAACGGGGGATCCCCGCCTGAGGAGACTCCCGAAGCTCCCTCCCGGGAGAGGGGGATGTCCTCGACAAACAGCGTTTCTTTCTCTTTGTGTCTTCCTTTCTAAAGAAAGGAGCCGCGAAAATAAAGATACGGGCAAACGAGTTTTATTTTAGAGCATGGACAAACATTCGGCCACGCGGGGCTCGGGGATGGGGAGGGAAAGGCAAACACATCAGGGCAGGTCTCATCGTTATTGCGGGCTGGTGTGGCACGGTGTGCCCGCGTAGGGCTCTGGACAGACGGGCACCGCACACGGGCAGCACAGACAATGACTTCACCAGCGGCAGCGTGCTCATTGAATTACTTCGTAATTCAGGTCCTCTCGAAAACAAAAGAGCGTGTTGGACGTGTGCATCAACGCAAGAGCACACAGCTGCTCTGTTCAAAACCCAGCACCTCGATAAACCCTTAGGCTACAAAAGGATGGCTCATCTCAGGCTCCTCAGGCTCCTTGTGGTTCCAGTAACTGGTTAAATCAAGCTGCTGGTGAGTGCCTCTCTAGGCTGCAATCCACCGTACATCAGCCTGCCAGCTGTGCTGAAAAGCAAAGCCTGAACGGAAATCAGGGACGTGCATGCTCAGGATCTGCTGAGGGCTTAATTATTTCTTGTTAATTGGAGGTAGGCCTGCTTCATTTCTTAGACCTGAGTGTTGAAAAGTGATTTCCTACTTCGAGAACTGACAAGTTGCAGATGAGAAAAGTATTAATTGGACTCTGAGTATAATAATCCTACAGTTGTATTGCAGTTAAAATCCAGTAGGAGCTACTACAGAGAGAGATTGCCTTGATTTTATTTATTTGAAATCAAAGACTAGTGTTGGGGAGCAGAAGCTATCACTGGTGCTGGTGGAGTGCTTGGTCCTTATAAAAAAGCAGCTTATCCCTCTGAGGTGGGAGGGGAGCAGAATGGACAAGAAATTGGCTGCTGTCATCCATTCCACATTTAGGCAGTCAACACTCTGAAAGCAGCTGTGGTGAGCTGAGTGGGTGCTGACTTAGTCTTGAGTGGGTTTCTTTTTCAGAGAATTCCCCTCCCTCTGCCATGCTGTCACCAACGCTGACCTGGATTGCCATGGGACTCCCTGCTTGATTTTCACCCTGAGGTGGTTCTCTGAGCTTGGCTCAGCTGCAGCTTCCTCCCCAGGACTGAAAGCAACAGTCCTCTGCTCTCCAGCCTCAAGGAGCCCAGGATCTTCACAGCTTTTTCACCCAGCAAAGCAAACAGCTGAGCCATGTAAGTAACCAGGTAGGATGGCAGCAGGAGAGTCCTCAGGATGTTAAAGGTCTGGAGCAACAGGCAGACAAAATTCCGGGTGAGAGAAGAAAGCAAGGCACACAACAGCTGGGGAAGGAAAGGAAGAACAGAATTGTCACTGCTGTGATGTCTTTGGAAGAGGTTCCATTTTCAGCTGGATGTTCAGGATTTTGAAACCACCAGTGCTTGTTCCCTTCCCTCACCCACCCAACACAACCAACAAATGCTATGTCCTAAAAAAGACAAGTTCAAGCTGCTGTGCTCAAGCCAATGGTTGTATGAGGAGTTCTAGGAGAACCAAATGGCACCCTAGACAAGACCAAGCTCATTGTTAGCATTGTTAGCTTGAGAAAAATGACAAAATTAATGAATGTTAAATAAATTGTTACTACACTGATTTGGTACCACCTTGCTGGTGTTAATGGTCTTAAAAATGCTTTGAACTGAGGTATTGCTGATGCCATGCTAAAGCTCAGCTTCAGAGTGTGTTAGTCAAATAACTGCAGCAGTTTAAGATGATTCTAGTCCTTGGCTAGTCCAGCCTAACCAAGGCTAGCACTGCAGAACTGGTAGAAGGAAACATGAGTGAGTACCTCAGTTGCTGAGTTCAAAAATCCCAGCAATGTAACTGAGCAGACAGGACTGGGAATAGTGACAGTGGAGGCACAGAGCAGCTTTCCTTTGTGAGCTCTTTCTGCAAAGGAACACACAGTCAAGGCACAGGGAAAGAGAAGACACACAAGATATGAAGCTCTTCCACTGCTTGAAATTTATCTTTTGGGATTTGTGTAAAGCCTGAAAGGATTAGTGTTGCTGTGTTTGCAAAGAGACTTTTGGCCTCAGTTCTTATTGAGCAAGTGAAATACATCTTATTTTCAGTCACATGCTCCACTGTAAGAAATCTGAAACAACCTCTGAAAGTATGTAATATCAGCCATAAATACCAAGAGAGTTTCTACACACGGTTGAGTTACATTTCTTATCTTAGAGGAATATGTAGCAAATTTTGCTGTTTTAAATGCAGTTTTCAAGGACTCGTAAAATATGCATATGTATCTTTAAATATTTATACACACACATATTCATGTTTGTCATTCTGCACAACTTTGTGTTACCTTTACCTCATCTACAACAGGAGTCATCACAAATAGGGAAGGAATAAAACCTCCTGTTAGTTATTAACCTGGCAGAAACCAGTCTTGGAGTTTTGTCTTGCCCAAGAGGCCTCTGAGTCAGGCAGAGGTGACAGAAGTCAGAGCCAAGGCACAAAAGCAATAGATATGCAAGGAGGCAGCCTGGTCCCACTACTCACCATCAGGATGTTATAGAAAATGCTCTTTTCATCATGGGAATATCTTATCTTCTGCCTCTGGGACCAGCTGTTCGAGGTCACAGCAAGAAGACTTTTCTTTTGGCTTTTTGGATTTGAGCTCAGATAAGAGGGCTTGGGCCTCAGCCTTCCCACAGTGCCACTGGATTGTGACTCCTCTTGCATGTCTGTACTGGATGCATCACTCTGGTTTTCATCCTCTGTTAGTTCATCTTCAGAGTCAGAATCAGGATCATCAGGAGATTCTTTCTTAATCGTTTCTGTGCCGGGCATCTGTGCTAGAAGCAGGTTTAAAAAGAACATGTAAAACACCCGTATGTGACATTTTTTCCATGGCTGCAAAACTTGCACATTCCGTCTAGGAGCTGGACAAGGTTCCTCAGAACTTTTTCCAGATGAAATAAAGGATTTTCAAACCAAACTAGACAATTAAAGGCCTTTACAAGTGTTTAATTTTAACTAATTAGCTCTTAATCAGCTATTATATTAAAGGAGGAGCTGAAACACTTCCTTTTTACTTGTGCTTGCTATAAACTAGCATGAAAGCGAGTATGACTGAATTGGTTAGGAAGTTATTAAAAAGAGCACTTTTATTTTTATCTCTTAGTAACTGAGAAAAGCTTTAATGTTCTTATTCTGTAAATATGCTGATATGTAAAAGATTACTAATGTGTCTAGCCTTACAGGTTAAAATGTAATTTAGAGCATTTGTGGAAATAGTTGGAGGCCTGGTGCTAACAGCAGTCACTACAGGGCCTGAAATTGTGAATGTAAATGTAGCAAGAATAACCTGAAAAATCTCCTTCAAAACATCAAGAGAATTACTCTGTCCAGACAAAAGCCTGAGCACTCAACTGCAGTGTAAGGATGTGGCACAGCTATGTAAAATAGATATTTTGTCACTGATTTTGAACTTCCTCAGGTGGGATTAGATTTTTTTTCTCCAGCATTAGAGCACAGTACCAGGGCTTTATCCTCACGAGTGCAACAACAAGCTTATTACTAGTATAAACCAAAGCCTGTTATTGGTTGCTGACATGTTAGAAGAAAGGATCAGGGATGGATTGGAAAAACAAACTGGGAAAATACACAAATAAATGAAAATGCATGTCTTGCTCCCTTCAAAACTTCCTATCAGCCTCAGCATAAAAGAATTCCTTACCAGCTCCCACAATAAAACCATCCATGCCCTCCCAAAAAGGAGAGGTGCAAGAGAACTATGAGCCCAGAATTTAAAGTGTGGAATTAGAGGATTAGGCTTGCTTTCTGGGGGATTTTTGAAATGGAAACCTATAAAAATTACTTGTCCTTTGTCTTTCTTAAATCAAATTACCACTGAGAAAAATGGAGAGTGTAAGAAGGGTAGGTAGCAGCTTGGTTGTCTTATAAGCATTTTTAACAGAAAAGCATAATAATTTGTTTGATTTTTCTATATGCAACCACCAGTACTAAACCTTCAGCTTCCTCCTGTGACAAGTGACATTAGCCTAAAAATAGCAGAGTGCTTTAAAGAGGAAGTCAACTTTATGCAGCAGCATTTTACCTGGATGAACTTACCTTCGTTAAGCAGCAGCTGTAGCCAGATAATGGCGATGATCAGCAGCATTACAAACGGCAAACAGAACCAGAAGAAAAGCAGAGGAAAGGTCAGCTCGTTCACCAGAGGAACCAGGGGGTACCTCATGGCTTGCTTCAGGTTACACTAAGTTTAGAACAGCCCGACTGCTCCCCTTTCTAACCACCTTTTAATAACTCTCATTGCAGCGCTGCTGGCCACGAGAAGAGGAGTGATAAATCAGCAAAGGGGACAGCCCCGTGCTGGGGAGGGAGCAACAGGAATTAACACGGGATAAGAGCAACTGAGAAAGGCCAACCAAGTCAGATGTTTTCTTCAGCGGCTATTTAAAGGATAAATACAGGTTAGGAAGCTTTCGAGGCTTATGTTAAAACTGTGCTTATAGTTCTTCTCTTTGGATATAGGGGAGGGAACCAAGTGCTTCGGCCACTTGGAGACTGAGTAGCCAAGGTTGCTCTTGAGAATAAAACAGATTCCTGAGAAAATAAAATAAAACACCTCAAGAGAGGTGTAGGGGATGAGCAGCCACAAGGTACTTCTCTCAGGCCCATATTCAATGTAGAGCATAAATACGTCCCACATAGACTCTATTTTTAGCCTACTCTGTATATCCTTATCTATTAGTTAACCCTTTAGGGAAATAAACCTTTATATTTTAATTGCCCTCCTGTCTCCCTTTCCTCCAAGAAAGGCAAGTAGCAAAATCCACATTTCATGGGATGTGTGTCGGTAAAAGTATTGCTTAAGAGAGCCGGAGTTCAGTAGTGATCAAAGAAGGAACCAGATATGTGACTTGATAACTTGATATTCATCATGCTGTGTGTTTCTCCTTCAATAAAATAAAGCCATGATCTATTGCTTACCTCACAGAGGGTTGTTTGGCTAGATTAATTGTTTGTGTAGCTCTCTGGAGAAGAGAGCAGTGATGTAAATGCACAATACAAATGATTGCCTGCATTTAATGTTCTTGCTCGTGAGCGTGTGCTTGTTTTTATGTGGTAACAGCCCCTTGAAATGAGCCTTTTAATCCCAAGATCTAAATGAACTCTGCAAATTCTTATTAATTCACATTAATAACACATCTGCATGATAAAAGAAAGCTATTAGCCCTGCTTTGTGCATTGGGTAAACAAGTGAGGAAAGCCATTAATGCCCTGAGCTTCAAGGATGCTCGATGCTTGAGTCCCCATTTGACACAGTGGGGTGGCAGGTTGGGAGCACCTCTGGAAATCAGGCTGTTGATAGTTTGTCTACAGAGGCCACGCTGAGAGGGATGGAAAGGAGCTGAAGCTGCAATCTGTTTAATTTTAATGATGAAATGTGTCTCTTGGCTGTATCACTGGAAGCCCTTGGAGTCCATGCTGGCTCTCACCGAGCTGAGCCAGCCTGGGACATCCTTGTTGCCATGGCAGGATGGATCCCACCCTGGAACCCCATCTCCACAGGGAATGGGGGCTGAAATAAGGGGGAAAGGCCTTCCCCATTCCCTGATCTCCAGAGGCGCGGGTAGCACAGCAGTGCCAGATGCCTGTGCCGTGTCAGTGACCTCCTGGGCAAGTGGCACAGCCCAGGGCTGTGGGGCTTCACCTCCACACGAGCCACAGCCACTGGGGAGGTTCCACAGCCCAAGTTTAAAGGGCAGGGGGGCCCTATGTGAAGGGTAGCAGGGGTACAGCCCAGCCCCAGGCCGAGGGTGGTACCCACAAAATCGGATTTGTTACCTGGTGTGCAACAAGCCAATAATGACACACTTGGGAGAGACATTGCCCAGCCTGGGTGCTCAGTGATATTCCACAAATCCAGCACACCCCCGTGGGCTTTCCTTGCCATTATTTACACACAGAAATACAGAGGCAGTGACTTTCCAAGGACAGCCCCTCTGTTAGGACTGGTTAGTAAGTTCCATGCAAGTGACATCAACCCGGACAATTTCTGTGCATTCTCAGGGGAAGGGTCTTTTTTGTGTTATAATGAACATGCCCACTTCTAGGACTCACAGACGTTGAGTATTTTGCCAATTTAGCAATATAGCTTTATAGATAGACATACATCAACATTTTCATTTGCTACATCCTTAAAGCATGTTAGCTTCAGGATGTCCTTGACTGAGGGATGATCCTGCTGCCTGTTCCACTGTTCAGGTCTCCTTTTTTCTTGGCTTAGAAGACAGGTATCCGCTAGGGAAAGCTGGAGTTTCCTTGGAATGGAGAATGTAAACCCCCTTCCCTCCAAATTATTATAATTTTACAATTAAGGGCTTTCAGGCAAAGATATAGGAAGAACAGTTCTTTTACTAGGAATGTTAAAAATACAAATGTAATAGTACAAAAAGACAAGTAAACAACAAACAAAAAGCCTAGAAAACCCTGATAGAGTCAGGGACATGACCTGACACCCTGTTGGTCAGGGTGTTTGGAAGCAGTCCAAACAAATCCTCCTGGAGAAAACAGATGTGGTTCTGTTGGAATAGAGATGATCCCGTTGGGTTCTGCTGGAGTAAAGATGATCCCCTTGAAGAAAGGTCCAGTGATGGTGAGATGAGTTCAACCTTCCTCTGGAATTCAGTGGAAAACAGGATGCCTGNTGAAAATAGAATATATATATATATTCAGATGAAACTAGAATATGTATTTTTGGTTCCATAACCCAAGACACCTTTCTTGCCCATTAGGCTTGAAAGCACACAAAGGTCTTACATCAGTTAAGATAATCTTGGTGGGTTCCACCCTGGGGGTGCTGGTGGACATGGCTGAGCATGAGCCAGGTGTGCCCTGGGCCCAACAAAGTCAATGGCCAGTCACAGGAGTGCTGTGGCCAGCAGGACCAGCAAAGTGATTCCTGCCCTGAGCTGGGCTCTGGTGAGGGTCACCTCGAGCCCTGTGTCCAGTTCTGGGCTCCCCAGCTCAGGAAGAATGTCCAGGGCTGGATGAAGCTCTGATCTACTGACATGGTTAGGTTGTAGGTTGGATTTGATGATCTCAGAAGCATTTTCCAACCCAAATGATGCTGTGAGGGATGCCAGCAGGTTGGAGTAGACGATTGTCCCCCTCTACTGTGCTCTAGTGAGACCCCACCTCAAATATTGGCACAGTTCTGGTGTCTCCAGTGTCAGATGGACGTTATGGAACTGTTGGAGCAAGTCCTGAGGAGGCCACAAAGGCAACTGGAGGACCTTGAGACAGGCTGAGAGAGCTGGGGCTGCTCAGCCTGGAGAAAAGAAGGCTGTATGGACTCCTCATGGCACATTTCCAGTGTGTGAAGGGGCCACAGGGGAGCTGGGCAGTGACTCTTCCTCAGGAACTGTAGTGAAAGGAGAAGGAGGGATGGGTACAGATTGAAAGAGGGGGAAATTAGGTTCGATAGTAGGAAGAAATTTTTTACTGCGAGGATGGGCAGGCCCTGGCACAGGGTGCCCAGAGAAGCTGTGGCTGCCCCTGGATCCCTGGAAGTGCCCAAGGGCAGGCTGGACGGGGNGGGGATTGGAGCAGCCTGGGACAGTGGAAGGTGTCCCTGCCCATGGCAGAGGGGCGGGATGGGATCCTTTAAAGGTCCATTCTATGATTCTGTGTTGCGTTGGCTGCTTCCTGTCGCACCGATTAGGTCTCCACTCCTGCTGGTTAAGCTTGGAAGCGCACGAAGATCTCACATTACGGAACACACTCATTTAAGATAATCTCCTCTATTTTACGACCGCGCGTCTCGCAGCGGCG
>VYXD01000766.1:0-14996 GCA_013397195.1 Hylia prasina
CATGCCTACAGATCCAGAAATGGTTACAAAAGGACAGAAAATGATGTCACTGCAAATAATTGCGAAACTAAAAAGGACCCAGGAACAGAAAATTAAGTATATGATAACTAAGGTTTGTAAAGACAATTTTTGAGAAAATAAGAAGAGGAGAGATTGAAAGGAATAAGAAGGAGGTTCCTTTACACACAAACTGTGGGCCTAATGGTAGATAAGGCCAGATACTGAGAGGTGAAAGAAGCAATGGGGAAAGTCATAAATTCCACAGGAATTCCACTAATTTACGCAAACTGTTACTCATTCAAGATTGTGTTAAATCTCTGCATTTAGAGAAAAAAACAGCCACAAGGAAAAAGAAAAGGGGGGGTACACATTAGAAAAGGGTCTATATTAGGCATTCCGGGAAGTCTGTACCTCTCAAGTACCTCAGCCAATGGGGAAAGAGAGGGGGAAATGCAGCCAGAACATTAAGATAAAAAGGAGACTGCGTCCTCCAAAAGTTTGAGAGACCCCATGGGAAATGCCCATGACCTCTCCCTTTATTAGAATGAAGTTAGACGACTCCTCTGTCTCCTCTTTGGACATAAACCTCTGGTGTTTTGTGGATTAATTTTCCTGACACCTGGGCACCCCTCCCTCTGCCCATTTTCTGGCACAGGGTCTTAAAGAGACAGTAACAATTTTGGGCACAGATAGATATGGAATCCAATAACATTTTAGATTACCCAGGACATAAGTTTGCATCTTTC
The DNA here is from genome assembly GCA_013397195.1 of Hylia prasina. NCBI lineage: Eukaryota > Metazoa > Chordata > Aves > Passeriformes > Sylviidae > Hylia > Hylia prasina. Next base: position 747 of record VYXD01000766.1, read on the forward strand.
TTGTGCTGAGGACACCAGAGCTGTATGCAGTACTCCAGGTGGGGTCTCACAAGGGCAGAGTAGTGAGGGAGAATCACTTCCCTTGACCTGCTGGCCAGGCCTCTTTTGATGCAGCTCAAGATATGGTTGGCTTTCTGGGCTGCAAGCGCACACTGTCCAGCTTTTCATCCACAAGAACCCCCATGTCCTTCTCCACAGGGCTGCTCTCAAGGAGTTCATCTCCCTGTCTGTACTAATGTCTGGGATTGTCCCAACCCCAGTGCAACACCTTGCACTTAGTCTTGTTGAACTTTGTGAGGTTCTTATGGGCCCACTTCTCAAGTTTAACCAGGTGCCTCTGGCTGGCATCCCTTCCTTATGTTGTGTCAGCTGCACCGCTCAGCTTCATGTCATCTTCAAACTTGCTGAGGGTGCACTTGATTCCACTGTTTATGCCATTGATCAAGGTATTAAAGAGCACCAGTCCCAATACAGAGCCCTGAGGGACACCATTTGTCACTGGCCTCCACCTGGACATAGAACCATTGACCACAAGTCTCTGGCTGTGGATGCCAATTCCTCATTGTGAGAGACTGGAGTTTTATGGGTTAATGACTCAAAACATTCCTTAGTTGGTGAAGGAGCCAGAGTGCTTTGTGGTGCTGTGTTTGGAGGTGGGGGAGCCAAGCTTTTGGGTGTGTAATGGCTAAACCTCTGTCTTAGGTTAAAAATGTAAGATGTGCCCAAAGTATGTATTCTATCACCATCTTCATGAGGTGTTGGAACCAGGTGGTGCAGTGTTTCCCTTATCTTCTGCTAATGGCCCATCAATGCCTTGCCCTATGACTCATAGATAACCCCCTCCGGAAGCCNGTTCTCCTTTATTTTAGTCAAAATGGCAGATTATATACAGTTCAGCATAGTTTACATTTCCAGACATCCCCTCATTGGTGTGCAGCATAAAAGAATGTAAATAAACATTGTTTATTCTATACTTAATGTGGTTAAAGTGTTCAGACTAACATTTGCACCTATTACTAACTAGGTGTGCTACTTTCTCCCTAGGCATACCTTAGCATAATTTCTAATGATGCCACAGGCTGCAGGCCTTCACATAGACCTGTACCTTAGTCAGGCTGGGTTGACCAAGCTAATTCAGGAGCAGATCATGCCCCTGCTCTCTAAGAAATTCTACTACACCCTAGGTCAGAAGATGACTGTGCTAGTGTCCCACACAGTGTCTGCAGTGCTGGAGGTAAAAGGGGGACATTGGCTATCCCCACAGAGATTTTTGAAGTACCAAGCTATAATGGTAGAACAAGATGATGTTGAGATCAAGGTCACTAACCTTGTGAACACAGCTTCTTTTCTCAGTGGGAAGACAGGAGAACCAGTGATCCATGATTGCCTGGAGACTATCAAGGCCGCCTGCTCTAGTTGCCCAGATCTGAAGGACACTCCTCTTGAGAACGCTGAGACCTGGTTCACTGATGGAAGCAGCTATGTCATCAGTGGAAAAAGGCATGCTGGGTATGTGGTTACCATGAGCCGAGAGGTAAGAGTCTGGACCATTGCCAACAAATACCTCCGCACAGAAGGCCGAAATAATTGCCTTAACCCGTGCCTTAGAATTGGCAAAGGAAAAAGAAATTAACATCTATACAGACTCAAGATATGCATTTGGGGTGGTGCATGCACATGGAGCTATTTGGAAAGAGGATTGTTGAATTCACAAGGAAAGAGCATTAAACACTCACAGGAAATAATAACATTGTTAGATGCTGTTCAACAACTATCTGCAAAGGTAGCTATTATGCATATTAGGGCACACCAGAAGGTGAGCTCTGAATTGGAAGAAGGAAATGAGCTGGCAGACAGAGAGGCAAAAGAAGTAGCCAAAGGTGAGGTATCCATTGAAGCAGCTTTAATTCCAGATGGACAGATTTCACTAGAAGGTAAGCCAAATTACAACAAAAAGGATAAGAGATTCATTAGAACAGAGAATGGAAGTTATAATGAGAAAGGATGGGCAATTACCCAAGAAGGGAAAGGAAGGCTTGTGGTTCCCTCATATATGTTGTGGTCATTAGTAAAAGAGGAACATCAGAAAACCCATTGGGGAATAGATCCCCTGTATAATTATCTAAAGGACAGAATTGTTGCCAGAAATTTACAAGGCACAGTTGTCCAAGTGACTTGATAATGTAGTCTTTGCCTCCAGACCAATCCCAAAAATATCCCCAAACCCAAACTTGGGCAAATTGGAAGAGGCCATGGGCCTGGGCAGCAATGGCAAATTGATTTTTCGGAACTTCCAAGAAAAGGGGGATACCGATATTTGTTAGTGGCAAAAGATACCTTCTCGGGGTGGCCAGAAGCGTTCCCTACCAGAACAGCCAAAGCGCGGGAGGTCACCAAAATACTGTTACAAGAGATAATATCATGCTTTGGCGTTCAAGCCACAATCTCCTCAGACAGAGGGCCACATTTTATTTCAAAAGTTGTATAGCAAATTAGCCGCCTGTTGGGTATAGATTGGGAACTTCACACCCCCATCACCCTCAGTCAAGCGGCCAAGTGGAAAAAAATGAATCATTTGATTAAACAGCAAATTGTGAGATTAGGACAAGAAGCCAAATTACCTTGGCCCCAGGCTCTTCCCTTAGCATTGCTGCGGATTCGGACTAAACCAAGGACAAAAGAGAAATTGAGTCCTTTTGAGATCCTCTATGGGAGACCATATGGGGTACAACAAGGAACACCAACCCAAGTGGGGGAAGAAACCCTACACAGGTACATGGTAGCCCTGAATAAGCAACTCAGAGAAATTGAAAAACGTGTCTGGGGCTCGAAGCAGAGAATTACATGGCCCAGTACATGACATACAACCTGGAGATTATGTGCATGTTAAGTCTTTTACAGAAAAGACCTTGGAGCCTCAGTGGGAAGGACCATTCCAGGTGCTTCTCACCACTAATACTGCAATCAAGATTAAGGAACAGAATGCTTGGATTCATCATATGCAAGTGAAGAAGGCTCCAGAAGCTCTTTGGAAAGCAATGTCAGGTGATAATGAGCTGAAATTGAAACTTACTCGAGAAAGATGAATAGATTTTGGGTAGAAATGTTAGCCTGGGAAATTGTATCTCTCGTGATTATAGTCATGATCATAACCAAAGTTAATACAGCACCACGTGTATATAATGTGATTAGGAGATATTTTTGCCAAGGAAAGGCTTATGACAGTTACTCCCGTAAAATGCTGTCCCAGATGATGAAGGTTAGAAATGCAACCATCTAGGAAGGGAAAAATGTTTGGGGCTGCAAATATGCGTTCATTCATATTGGATTCCATAAGTACCACCAGAAACCTATGGAGCTAATTCGAATTGACTCTGGATGTTGTGAAACCTGCTTATCCACCTGTCCTGAATTTAAACTTGAAATAGAGGGGTGTTCAGTTAAGGGTAATAACCTGGATTATAATATTACTCAGGATTGTGTTGATCCTCAGAAAGATGAGGTTGAAATAAATCCACCAACCCAAAGATCAGAAGAAACCACAGTCATTCAAACCCAAACTACCCCAAGGAGAGTGATTTGGTCTATAGTCACCAAAATTGGACCTTATGCTATTAGGAGGGTAGGGACTCAGAGACTATTACTGAATCCAGAATGGTCCCTGAAGCGAGTAGAGATGGAAATGCAAGTAAATGCTTCTACCATTTGATCAGTATACCCCATTCCTTAAAACTTCTTTCATAGACTGGACTACTTGGTTACAGAAGCATATACCTAACATGTTCAGGCAGAAAAGAGACCTTATGGGGATACTAGGAACACAATGGACTCAGAAGTGTTAATGAACAAATTGACTGCAATCAGTATTGACATAGTCAAATTACAGCAACCCTTACATTCTTCTTTACTAGCATTAGGTACTAGTCAGTAGAAATTGTCCAGAATATTACCAGAATGGGAAGGTATAGAAGAACGAGATCATGGACTAATAGTAAACGCCATGGGTGCAGCTAGTGAGAACATGTCCTTAGCCCTTGGGTGCCTACAAGCACAACTATGGATGCAATCAGTAGCTGCCTCAATTATCAGGGAAGGTGGTGAAGGCACATTCCCTGCTGAGGTCCGCAAAATTGTTTGGGATAATGCTTCTGATTTAGAAAGAGAACTTCAGTCATGGTGGGTCCTAGTCAATTTTACCTATGATTTTGTAACAAGTATGGTAACTGCCTTTGTTTTAACTATACATAATGCATCAGTGAGTCTGATACACCCAATAATTGCCTTAGGATTAAACCATGAAGGAACTGTCCTATACCCCTCTGAACACAGGATGTGGGCATGAAAAGTAGAAGGGAAATGGAAGACTATTAATATAGAGTCTTGTACCATGAGAAAACAATTAGGGTTCATACGTAAAGGGAATATAAACAGTGATCAAGATACTTGCCTGGATACAGAGCAGAGTATTTGTCACTTCGAAGTTCACTCAGTCAATCAGACAACCTTACTTGTGTACATAGATGAGGGTTGTGTGTGTCTTAGGACACCATGCTCCACGATCATAGTAGATGAGTTAATCATAAATGAAACCAAATCCAATTTGTGCATTTGTAGCTTTGTTAGAATTGAAGGTTGTGACTTTTCCTATCAGGCATCCATGGTATCACATCAATATATAAAAGCAAATCTGACTTTTGTACAAGAAATATCGCCTGTGCCTATAGGAATGAACTTAACTTTAGTCAAGCAGCTATTGAGATATGAGGACTTAAAGGAAATTCTCAAAGACTGAGACTCAAAGACTCTGACTACAATACACCATGACAGAAACTATACGAAGAGTCTAAAAGATTGGAAATGGACACTTCTCATCGCTGGTGGGATGCACTCTTTGGATGGTCACCAAAAGCAACTGGAATCCTCAATGTGCTAGTTCATCCAATTATTGTTTTATTAATTTTGGTTAGCATAAGTTTGATTTTGTCTATTGTAATGTTTGTGTGGAACTGGAGAATATTATGACAAGTCGCAGTTCTAGCTTCATTATCAAAAGCATATGGTACGGCCTTAAGAGATACTTTGACCAGGTATGACGATGAAGGATCTGTGTATTAGTAAAAGAATTTACTAACCATATAGAAAAAGGGAGGGAATGAACCATAGTATTCTGTTAAGCTTAAAGAAATAGATACTACAGAAAATAAACTATGGGTTTAGAAGCTAGGAATGTAGTTGAAGAATTAGAAGTTGACCAAGATTAATGGTTTATATATGATAACATTCAGAGCCAGCCAAAGTGAGGCAAATGCACCTATGGAAACATTTAAATGAAATCATATACGTTGGATAACATTCAGAGCCAGCCAGGAGAGACCTATGCATCATAAATTTTGACACTGAAACTAATAAAGACCAGGATGAAGAGATCAGGAGGTAAAGTAGTCATAGCAACGGGATGAAGGTGAAAAGTTTAGTGAGTGAGGAAGACATTCCTTACTTCCTCCATCGCCCCCCGACTCACTTCAACGACCACTGACCCAAAAAAGAGGACTACACAGCCGCAATGAGTATGCAACTAATTTTAATACCAAGTGGGGAATGGGTGGAGACAGGTGATGAATATGTATAGGCATCTTGGAATATGCATGATTTTTGTGACTAAATAGAGGGCTGAAGCTGTAAAGCTTTGCTTGCATCTTTAGGGGATGATTCCTCGTGAGCCCAGCACTGAAATAAACATCCCCTTTTAACTAAATCAGTTGAAAGGTATTTTGTCCTTGCCCTCTGGGCTTCAATAGAATATTAGGTTCTTACAAGCAAGGGAAGTATACTACTGTTTTTATCTGTTGTAAGCATATTTTATTTCTTCTGCATGTTATAAATGCATATTATAAAGTTGGCTTTTCGCAAATGTTAAAATGAATGCTATATGTATAATATAGGAAGGTTTTACTGTATTTTTTTATTATTATTAACAAAGTTTAGAAATGTGATGAATGTATATTTTCTTTTTGGTTTGTAAAGACTTTTTGTAACATTTAAAACCAGTCAAACCAGTTGACCAAGCTGAATCAAACCCCTACCAGAAGGTAAGGGGCAGGATCCTCCTACAATTGACTAGATCTTGAAAGTGGTGAACCAAAAGCTACAAGAAGGAATTTATTGATCTCCTGATATCAGAAGAATGAGACATAAGACGACTACAAGGCGCCAACAAGAACTTTATCTTCAAGGAGTAATAAAATGTTAATTTGATGACATGAGACAGGTTTGGGGGGGAACCAAGAGAACATCTGAACTCCAAGGAATGTTTGAATAATGCATTAGGGTCTACTGAATATGTAACACAGAGATCCTTAAAACAAAGGATCTGAAAGGGTAAGGTGTGCTGCTGGTTGGCTCTTTGCCAGGTACCCTCAGCCGAGAAACTTTATTTTCTGTCTCCTAATTGTCTATTTTTAATTTTTTTTATTAAACTTATAAATTTTTCTAAGAAAGTGAACCTCGTTTTTCACATGCATATGACAGAAGTAATCAAGTATTTTCAGGATTACCGGAATAAGTTACTAGTGTCTAGTATATTTTTATCCCCCACATTTTAATTGCCATCTGAAGGTGGCGAAGATACTTCTCCCCTCATGTAAATTATTACATTTCTCCCTTTTCCATATGAACCGAAGGCATTTCTTTTAGGAAGAAAATGCAAGGGTAAAATAAAAATGCATTTATCGACTAAAACCAAAGGTAGCAAAAGCAAATAAAACGCGCATGGTCGGGAACTGCATCCCCGGAGTTCCTGGCTCCTCCAGCCGCTTATTCCCATCGCGCAGCGGCGCAGAGGAAGAATGGAAAGGCAGCGACAGAGGACATATTTCCGCCGGAGTCCGCCATATTTCTACCTCACCACGCCCGCAGAGAGAAGCCATTGAAAAGCCCGTCGAGCTGGGCTCACAGTGTGCATGCCCTAGTCTCCACCTGCCTTCTCTTCCTCTCTGGTGGAGCTCTTTCTACTCGTCCCCCCTCTCTTCCTTACTGCCAGGGCAGGAACGAGCCGCAACAGCTCTTCAGCAGCAGTTCTCCTCGCGAGAGGGACGAGCGACCGCGCCTGGAAAAAAGGTTCACCATAAGGAAGTTCTCCCGCTTGGCGCACGCTGAGATTGCCGGGCGGCGGCGGCCTTGCCCACTTTCGGAGGAGCCGAACTCTGGCTTTAGGACAGAAGGAGAGACAGGGAAGCGTTATTGAAGAGGAGGGGAGGGATTAACGGACATTAGTATTTCCGTGGGGGGTGGTTATTTCGGAGGGCGGTGTGGGGTGTAGTTTGCGAGGGACATTCGGTTGGTGGCCGCGGTAGCAGAAACAGAAGTAGTAGTGAGGGAAGGAGGAAGAGGGGTGATTGTGCTGAGCAGCTTGGCTCGCGAAGAAAGCACTGCTGCCGCCACGGCTGCAGTGGTGGATGTTTTCATGTTGCTTGGTGCATAATTTAGAGGAGGAGTTGGAAGCGGCGACTATTTGAGGCAGGGAAAGGGAGGATTTGTGCTGCTGGGGGCCCACTTTTTCCTTATCTGTGTGTGGCATCGGAGGCAGCTCGCTGCACCCACTTTTTCCTTATCTGTGTGTGGCATCGGAGGCAGCTCGCTGCACTTGCCCTACAGTGCCCGGGTGGGGACTTCCGGGCAGAGAGCGTCTGTGTCCCTCGGGGCTGGTGCTCTGGTGGGGTGTGTGTGCGCGCGCGTTTTTAGGGTGGGGGTTGTGTCTGAACCAGTTAGGAAGAATGACTTTGGAGTCCATGATGGCGTGCTGCCTGAGCGAGGAAGCCAAGGAAGCCCGGCGGATCAACGACGAGATCGAGCGGCAGCTACGCCGGGACAAGAGGGACGCCCGTCGGGAACTGAAGCTGCTGCTGCTGGGTGAGTGCGGGCCGCCGTCAGCACACACGCCTTAAGCGCCGCTGGGGGTGCAGCCCAGACATCGCTGCCCCGGGCTCTGTTCGGCTCTGTCCGGCTGCCCCCCCCAGTGCATTACATGGCGTGGTCGGTTCGGTTTCCCCCAGGCGCCTGCCACCTCCACGGCGGGGCGGCCGTGGCGATGGTGGCAGTGACCCGCTCGTCGTTCCTCCGCCACCGCGTTGTGTGTGCGCGCTCATGTGCAGGCTTCGCCAAGGCGCTTGTAGCTGGGTAAATAACCATGGTTCCTGTGGGTGGGTTTGATATGGTGGGGAACTCGTCCTTCCAAAATGGAGAGGGAAAAGATGGCTGATCAGTGGAGGGGATATTGGGGGAATATTGGCGATGATCGGTATGGGAGAGTGATGGTAAGGAAGCAGATTAATGAAAGAACTTGCAGGGGGGTTGGGGTTGCTTTGCAGATTTCTGGTGCATTGTTCTCTGAGTCTTAGGTTGCTGGGTCACCAGTTGCATTTTTTTCATTGTGATTTTTATTCAATGAGGCAAAATGGGATAAGGGGTTTATATCCAGATTGTAGACTGACTTTTAAAGCAAAAGGAGAAAGAAATTATAAAGACCAAGATGCACCCATGAAGGTGAAAAAATAGCCTTAAAGTATACTAGTGGGTAGCAGGATCTTTAGCACCTTTGGAATCCACCCACTGTTCCAAGAAATAAAATCTATTGTATAATTTATCTCTAATTAAAACAGGTTGTTATTTTGGAGCCACAAGTGTGCAAAGGCAATGTTTGTTTAATAGGAATTTGGCTTAAAATAAGCTTTTTGAATTAAAACACATTTGTCTGTATCTGAGGTGCTCTACTACACTGTGTAGTTCTTGTGGTAATACAACTTCTCTCATAGACTAGTGTGAAAAACGAGGTTCACTTATAAATTTTAAGAAATAGGTTTAATAAAAAAAAAAGACAATTAGGAGACAAAAAAATTAAGCAAAGGATCAATGGCTGGGTGACTTGTCATGTAGCCAAGAGCACGATTTGCTATTTCAGAGGCCTTCTTTAGATACCCTTTCTAACACTTTTCTACAAACTAGTTTCTATATTGTAGGAACTGTTTAGCATGGGCCCTCCTTGGGTCCGCCTTTTTAGAGCATGCATGTTCCTTGGCTGTATCTTCATCTCTTCTATCTTGGGTCTTGGTCCATGCTTTCCACACACAGTAGGTGTTGATAGTTGGCATGTCAGCAGCAGGGTCCTCACCATATGTTAGCTGGATGTTATCCCAACCAAACAGGTTATCCAGTTACAAGCATAACCATATATCAGCTATCCCACTACCATGTCTAAGCTTTGCTGATAGCAGAAATAAAAACCACATCTTTACAGTAAAGTTATTCACCTTAATATTTGCAAAAAGCCAACTTTATAATATGCATTTATAACACTAGCAGGCCTTGAAATATGTCTGCATCAGTATTTGGGTGAATGGGAGTGTTCCAAGTGAATGTGGCATGTTTATGCCAAAGACTTTAGTCTTGGGTCAGGTGCATGAAAGTAAATATTTATATTGGGATAATAAACTGCCTTTAAGGTGATTTGAAAGGAACTCATTTATTTTAATGCTTGCTTATGAATGTGTTATTTTCTACTTTAAATAATACAGTTTGTCTTCTGTATATGGAGAAATGTATTGGCATCCTTAACTGATATGGAAAAAGGAGAGATGGAGACAGATACAGTGCTACCAGTAATAACATTCTGTCTCATTTTGGCCTAATTTTGGGTTGATGGAAGTGTGTGCTGTGGCTATTTCAAGATCCAAAACCAAGATAAAATAGAGGACAGATAGGTTGCATTTTTAAAATTTTATGGATGTTCAAGTATAATTACTTAACTATATGCATTTGCTACGGGAGAGGCAGTTGATGTTTGACTTGTTACTCAGGTCAAAATTGTTGCTGCATATCCTGATCTTGCAGTAATGCTAGAGGTTTCTCCCAAGTTTTTAAAAATGCATGAAACTTACTGAATGGTACCAACATATACCACACAGAGAAGGAATTCAGAGATTTAATTCCACAGTCAATAGTGCAGATCTGGCATTGTTTTATAAGATCCACCCACTGGTAATGGTAAGTGTATAGTAATGGTAGATTAGGGCCTAATTGTGGCATTACTTTTAGATCAAATGAAATAGTGTTTTCAGAGCAAATAGATAAGAAGCCATCACTTAGAAAGCTTTGAAGAAAACACACTGATTGCCTGTATTAATGTTTTCTTCATATATCAGTATCTGTATAAATCTATGCTTCCGAATGTGTAGGCATGATGTACATGAAACCGAGGTAAATGTTCTGCTTCATACTTAATAGCATATCTGTATTTGAGTAGAAATCAGTATAGAAATTGTTCTTGTGTACACATTTTTCGTGTTGTACTTTGTCAGCTGCCGTCACATATTTGATTGTGTTTGTGCACGTGCAGCTGTTTAACAGTTAATATTGTAAAATGCAGTATAGCAGTAAACCACTGTTGAAGTCACGGGGTTGGATAGAGATTCAAGTTTCAATTTATTAAAAAACCCCAAACAAACCAAAACTCAAACTTTCTAAAAATTTGTTTTAATTAGTGTATTTCTTTTAAGTATCTGACAGTACTTTCAGTCGCTCTCACTGCTTCCTCAGCATAGTCATTTGTTCAGTTCTTAAGCTTGTGTTATTTGTTTGGGTAATTAATATGGTTTGAATGGATAAAACCATTTTAAAAATAGGAAAATAGTAATTAAAATGGGGGAACTGGGAAATGTCTGAAGTTGTTTGCCATCCATTTTTTTAATTGACTTGACCTTTACTGTCCCATTATGTATCTTTAGCCATCAAAACTTAAAGTAGCAGTAGTGCTTTATTTTATGTAAATGTAAGGCAAACGTTTTTTAGAAGTGCCAACTTCTCAGTCCTATATTGAAAAGTGTTGTTGGATTTAGAAGCCTAAATGGGTTAAAGGCTTTTGAACATGGGACAAAAGGTATATCTTTTTGATCATAAGGTGAGAACACAGCTTTAAGCTGAGCTGTGTTAACCGACCACATATGCTTTTTGAACTTGTTGCAAGTGCAAAGTAAAAGGTATTAAATCAAAAGGTTGTAAGGAACAAATGAGCATGTCTATGCTATATTTTTTGTTCTTGTTTAAAAATTAGACATACATACAAATGCAAACATCTAGCAAATATAAAGAAAAAATTCTGAGTCTCAATGGAGGATTTTTTTTCCCTCCTTAACTTGTAGAAATTATAGTGCTTCCTTGCAAAGTGAAATATTTCCCTCCTGTATTGGTTACTGTGTGACACACATTATGCTGTGTGCACCTTTCTTGTGTATTAATGATGTTTTTACTTTTCATGGAATCAGAGTTTAAAATGTTGAAAGTAATTTCTGGAAAACTTTTTGCATGGTGAGATTATTTTAAATTATTAGTTAAAAAATAATCTCTCTCCATGATTAAACATTAAAATACCACTTTTAGGTACTGCATTGAACATCATTGTCCTGTTCTAATCTACTGTAAAAAATTAGGCAAAGTCTCTCTTACTATTGTAATTCTACAAAGTTAGAACTCTAGCATATGCACTGAAAATAGTTCAGCTAGCACAAGTTGGTTGCAATGTTTAATGTACTTTGGAGCAAATTCAGTCTTCCACTGAATTTAATTTTTATCTCCTGTATTTTTGAAATTCTTCTGTATTCCATTACTACTGAACATTTTGTAAAACCTTATGATTGTTCTCCAGAGCATAAAGTTGTTAACATTTATTTGTTGTTTGCAGTTGTAAATATTGCTATAGTACAAAAAAGTCATGTGTTTTTAGTATTTTATATTGGTATGCACCAAACAATGTACAGTATTCTGCATGCTTGTATTTTAAGCATGTATGTGCATATTTACTGTTAAGTAGCAAGAGGCATGTGATCTAACTTTCTATGTATATAATTTTGACTGTCATCAGTGGAAGTTTTACCTGGTCTCAGAAAGCAATGTTTGGGCTTAAATGTTAGTTTGTAGCCATAAACCTTCACTACTGGAAATAATATGTCTGTACACTGTATATACTTGTGTTATGCATTATTTTCTTTTCAGGAGTATCTAAGAAAATAATCAGCAATATCTATAAGCTTTGGCAAAATTAGGTATTGGAGATGAATCAGTGAAGCGAGGTGTCAAATATGAGTATATTTTCATTATCTATATGTTACCAAAGAAAACAGGTAGGAGGTAAACCTTTTGAATTTAGCATGAATTGCAACTAGTCTTAAGTGGAAGACTGTTTTTTCTCCAAACCTATAGGATTTATATACGCTGTAGGGTTTTATTTGTATACCTGTGGTAGCTGAATGAAAGATTTGTGTACAGAACTCTGTAAATTAACAGACTTAGACTTCAAAAACCTTGAAGAGAAAGTGGGCCCATCAAGCCAACAATCAATCTTCCTTCCCTGCTCTAATCTGAAATATATTTGCAAATAGACAGTCTCATCTACTTATATAAGCAGATAAACTGATACTACACATTTCAGGATTTTTTGTGCACAATTTAAAAATGCTGGTATTGATTAGCATATCCTAATTGACTATTTTCTTTGCTCTTCATTAAAGCAGAAAATGTAATTATTTTGAAAGAGCATTGCAACCTCTTCTTATTATCTTGTATTGATCCATACTTATACTTGCACTGAACACTTGCAAATAAGTTTAGGTAATTTCAACAGTATGTATTTATGATTAGAAAACAAGCAAATACTTAATATATATCTTGATGATGTATGCTGAAACTAGATTGGTAAGTATATCTTACTTTGGAGAAGCTATTTCTAAGGTTATATAATTTGATTCTGGATGACAAACATTGATCTATTATATATATAGACATATACATCCATTTATAAAAATAAGTGGTTTTGAGGAAAACATGGATCATCATCTTGATAACTATGTGATAGCATGACTTCACATTTGCTGGAAAAGAGCATATTAATTTTTTAATCCATGATAAAGGAATATTTTATTTTCAGCTCTTATAAAGCATTTTCTTCTGGGTTATTTTGTTTTGATTTCCCTCCTTTAAAAGTGATCTACTGTAGTTAATGGAAATTAGAACCTCAATAGTCAAAGAATTCTGACTTAGTTTTGCTCATATGTCAAAAAATCAAGGGACCCCAAATTTGTACTTCCTTTTAAAAACATTATTGAATTTGTACAAGAGGGAAACATGATAAACAGAGGACTCTCTTGAGAAGGGACTTTGGGGTATATATTGTAATGTTAAGAAATATTTATGTGGTTTTAGCTACTTCAAATTATGTTTGGTGTGTAAAGGCAGTGGTAATTTGATAAGTGACAGCATTTCTTTTGAAGTAATATGACAATCTGCAAAATTAATCCTGGGAAGGGAGAGCATGATAAGGTAGATGTGTGTTTCCTGCTCTGCTGAATGGATTAATACTGAGGAAACGTGTTCTCATACTTGAACAAGATTGCATGCAGCTGTTGCTAATAAAATTATGGGACTTTTTCAACATTCAACTGTTATTTGCTCTACTTATTTAAAATATCTAACTTGCAAGAATCAAGAGCAACAAAGTAAAATAAAAATTGAGGAAGCACTTGAATATTGGAAATACTATGAAGCCATATAAATAGTATTCTTAAAATCAGAGAAGTAGGCAACAGGCTTTAAGTATTGTGTTAACACTGTGCAAAGAAAAAAGATACTGAGGGGCATAAGTCTAAGTGATACTACAGTTTGAAAAGTTTCCAAAGTTTCCGGGGAAATTCTAGGAACAATATATATCTGTGGGTTTTTCTTTTTTTTTCTTCATGCTAAATTTGAGAATAGAATAGTTCAATTGGATGGGACTTAAATGATCATCTAGTCCAAATGCCTGACCACTTCAGGGTAGATCAAAAGTTAAAGCATGTTGTTAAGGGCATTGTCCAAATGCCTCTAACACTGACAGGCTTGGGGCATCGATCATGTCTCTGAGAAGCCTATTCCGGTGTTTGACCACCCTCTGGGAAAAGAAACACTTCCTAATGTCCAGTCTAAACCTCCCCTGGTGCAGCTTTGAACCATTCCTGCACATCCTCTTGTAGTATTGTTCTGGACAAAATGTCCAGCACACAGATGGATAAGCATGTCATGCAATGGGTGAGCAACTGGCTCACGGGTCAGGCAACAAAGGGTTATAGTGAATGGGGTAACATCAAGCTGCTGACCCATCACTAGTGGGGTTCCACAGGGCTCCATCTTAGGGGCAGTTGTCTTCAACATCTTCATAAATGACTTGGA
>VYXD01000767.1:15508-28007 GCA_013397195.1 Hylia prasina
ATGTGCAGCCCTTCCAAGGAGGGATCAGCCCTTCCAGAGGGGGATCAGCCCTTCCAGAGGGGGATCAGCCCTTCCAGGGGAGCTCAGCCCTTCCAGGGGACCCGTCACCACCACGGGAAGGTCCCATCCCTGGCACCACCCTGTGCCCTGTGCTGGCACGGAGGTGGCTGTGACTCTGCTCCTCTGCCAGGCACCACCACACCCCCTGACTCTGCCTGTGGTGACAAGGGATGCTGAGATCCCAGCCAGAGCCAGAGTGGCTGCTATTGTGAAATCAGGCATAAGTTTGGATTCAATGGTAAAAACTGCCCTGTGAAGTGTCTAAAAAAACCTACTTTGCTAAATTAGCCTAGCAAGATTTATCCCATCTTTTAATTAATCATTACTAGAGAGGCTGTTGAAAGTCTTTGCATATTTTTTATTGGTCCTAGTGGGAAGAAATCCATTTTAAAATGGAAATTAATATAATATCAGCATGGCCTTCTTCAGTAATTTTTTTTTGCTTAGCAATATTGTAGAGTTACAAGCCATCCATCATGTCCTGTGCTGCTCAGAATCAATTTCTTCACGGAGGAAAACCAGAAATGTGCTCCCTCACCACTGCAGGATATGAAGTGAGTGAAGCTGAGGGAGGGAAGAAAGGCAAAACACAACCAAGCAAGTAAATCTTACAGACGCAGCCCATATCCATTTTTTCCTGATCAATGGAACTATGTAGGCATGTTCACAAAATTTAATTAAGTCCTGTTCCCCAAGAAATCTATGTGCAATGTTTCCCTGCATTTATTTATTTACTATCTGCCGTGCAGCTTTTAGCTGTCCTCAGGAGAATGCTGCATTTCCTGCATTTCCATCAGCAGAGGCTGCTCCCAAAGGCCTGGGGGAGGCCTTGCCCTTGCAAAGAAAACCTGTGGATGTTCCTGGACCCCCTTCAGGGCCCTGGCTCACAGAGCCGGGGATGGGTGGGGCTGGAAGGGCACAGCTGGGTTCCCTTGGAGCCTTTCTGCTCCAGGCTGGAATTCTGCTGCTGGCTGAGCCACCAGCAAGGGCAGGAGGAGCAGGGCTCAGCCGAAGCCCAGGCTGCTCTGCTGCCAGCCAGGGGTGCCCACAGCCAGGCTTGGTCAGGCCCCAGCTCTGCCCTTGCGGGCCCTGAGCTCTTCCCGGGGCCTGGCACAGCAGGCAGCTGGCATTCCCAGGGCTGGGAACCTGCCCACGGCAGGAGCAGGGCAGCCTCGGCCAGCCCTGCCTCCCCTGGGTTATCTGCTGACCCAGAGGGCAGGGGACATGCTCGGGGAGAGGTGGGCAAACCTGTCACCCCCCCATGAGGGCAGGGCCTGCTGCCAAGGTGCCACATGCCTGGGGCCAGCCTGCAGGGACACCTGGGCATCAGCCAGGGACAGTCCCCAGAGGATCAGCTCCGGGCTCTCAGCTTCAGCACAGCAAACATTGCCTGGCCTTCCTAAACCCAGAAACGCTGTGTGAAGTGAACGCTGCTGCCGCCTCGGTACACCAGAGGTGTTTTGGAGATTTAGAAATGGAAATAAGATGGAGCAGGGTTGGATCCTCCCCACCGGTGACCTCCACCTCATCTGGGACCTGGGCTCTCCCCAGCACTGGGGATGTCACTGAGCTGTGAAAACTCTTCCCACAGACCAAACTTAAATGAACTTCTCAATCCCTCTGCACGAAATGGCTCCTCTTGGCTTCTGCCTTCACCTGCAGGACTCTAAAGCAGCAGATTCTTTAATCAAGTCTTTACCAGTGAAAGCATTTTTATCAGCGTCCTTATTTAAATGTTCTTTGTCTACAGGAGGGAAGGCATAGAAGGTTTCTGTCTGCAGACTCTGCTCTGAGGGAAGGGAATGATTTAATCCTCACGAAATACAAGTGCATTGACTTGAGAGAATAGAGGGTTTGTTCTCCTGAATGCTCACAAATTAATGAAATCAAGAATACCTGGGACCTGCTCTTCCCCCAGCTAGAAAGGAGAGGTTTTGCATCCTGGTGGTTGTGGCTGTGGCAGGGGGAGTGAAGCCCCCGAGGGCTGCAGTGGGCTGGGGTCCAACGGTGCCAGGGGCACAGAACCCGTGTGACTGTGGGCTCAGAGCTGGCACAGGGCAGGGCAGGGCAGGGCCCGTCCCCTGTGCTGGGCACTGCTGGGGCCGGGACAGCTCCAGCCCCCAGGGAATGCAGCTGGGAAGGGGCTGCAGAATTCCTGAGGGAGCTGGGAAAGGGCTGAGCCTGGAGAAAAGGGGGATCAGGGGGNGATCCCGGGATTCCAGGACTCTGTGACAGCAGGTCACGGTCAAACTCCCGAGACAGAAGGAACCCAACTTCCAAGGAGTTTTCAGTAACATTTTTCCGACAGTACCTCTCAAGGAAGCCCAGCTGCCCTTAACCAGAGCAGAGGAAATCTGTTCCCTGTGTCACAGCGAGGGATTTGCCTTTCCAGCCAGCCCCCACGGGAGCAGCAGGGCAGAGCAGCACAGCTGCACCAACCCTGGCCAGCTCTGCTCTGGGGGAGCTGCTGCAGCTCTGCTGGGCTCAGCACTGCTCCTGCCATTAACCCCAGCTCCTCACAGCTCTCCTCTGCCTATAAATACAGCAGCAACAAGAAAGGGCATCCATAATATAATAAATGGCATTATTTATGCATAAAAATGATGTTACCACTGACCACCACTGGACCATTAATTCAGAAACAGAATTCCCTCTGCAGCTCCACAGGAGGACAATGATCATTTATTTCCCCGCAATTATGCTGCAACATCAAACCAGAGGAAGAAGCACCAGGCAGCCTCTCGAGGCCCAGTTCCCTGCCCTGACTGATGGCCAGGAGAGAAAACCAAAGAAAACCAAAGCCAACACACTTTTAGCACAGGCAGTAACTCCTCAGATTCCTTGTTACTGGTTTTGGCAGGGTGGAACAAGGGGGTTTGAGAGCTCCAGTGGGGCACCTCGGTGTTTCCCCTCCACTCACCTGCCAGGTGAGGCAGCGGCACTGTGAGAGAAAAGTCCCTCCCAGTCTCTCCCAGAGGCTTGGTGGTGGATTTACTGCAAGTGGTTTTGTGGGAGCATCAAAGGGCAGATTTGCCGTGAGCCACGTTCAGGTCCCTGCCTCGGGGTCAGCCTGAGACCCTCCATGGGATCAGTGTGTGCCTGCCCACACCAGGAGAGCTCTGAGCTGAGAGAAATCCACTGACATGCCCCTTGGAGGAGCACAAACACTTTCCCAGGCTCTCTGGTGGTGTGGTCTTTCCTCACTCACGCTTTGCTTGGAGTTTTTGGCTTTGGAAATATTTAAAGTGCAAAATTCAGTCAAAATCAGCATGTTCCACTGGGTTCTATTTCAGCCTGATTTAATTCCGCTGTAAAAATACACTCTGATTCAGTTTGATGGAAATTCAATCTGAAGTCCTGAGATGAGTCTCCTCCAAAATATGCAGAGAGGCTTTTTTCCCTCTCAACTTGACTTTGAGTCCCTGGCCAAAGCCTGAATGGAGGAGGGCAGTGCTGGGTCTGCTCGAGCTGCAGCCCCTGCTCAGATCCAGGGTGGGAGCGTCCCTCAGGCTGCTGCTCCCCCCCGTGTCCCAGGGACACCCCCCAAAGCTCAGGATCGTTCTCCTCCTCGGAATTCAGCGTCTGGGGATGTTTTACTCACTCTTCAGCATCACCATGGCCACAGTTCTCCTCACTTTGTTTCTGCTATAGAGGAATTTTTTAGCTGCCCTAACAGCTAATCAATGAGCTCCTGGAAATCGTTAATCACGTCGTTAGGAGATTCAGAGGCAGCACAGCAGAAGTGTAACACAAGTGATGCGTGCACAGCTCCTGGATGGGAAGGGCAGGAGTGAGGGTCGATGGAGAGGGGTCACAGGGTCACCCTCCAACTGGCCAATTTACATCCACAGACATTTCAGCACAGCTTGGAACAGCCACTGAAATGCAAAACGATTCTAACAGGGGCAGACTGCTGGCTCTCCCTCAGAGCCTGGCAGACAGCTGACTGAGCAAGCCGCTCTGGGAAAGCAGGAGAACAGCCCAGCCAGGGCTCTGCTGGGCATCCTCTGCTGATTGCCCTCACTCAGCCCCTGCCAGAGGCACAGCCAGGGGACAATCACTGCAGGAACGTTTGTTCCAGGGGACATTTGCTCCACAAGTCCTACAATTGCAGAACCGTGGGATGGGTTGGGCTGGGAGCCCTGTCACCCTGGTAAAAAGCCCCTCTGTCGGTCCAGACTTGCTGGACTGGACGAACCCGGGAGGTTCCAGGTGTTCAGCACTTCCCAAACCACCTGACCACCACCCTCCCCTACCCCAGATCTGCAGCTCCAGCTCCACTGCTCCTTAGGCACTGGGAGCAGCTTTAGGAGCATTGCTGATGATGGCAGCAGTGCTTGAGTGTATTCCAGAAATAATTAGAGTACACCTGAAAGCAGCAGGGGAATCACTGCCACAGGATTCCTGGGTCAGGCCAGCTTAGGCTGCATCACACCTTGGTGACAATTGAAGTGATTCCACCAAGCCTGAAGCGCTTTGGTCTATTTTATTCCTTCACAAAAAATACAATTTTGAGCAGGAAAGAGCAAAGAAAAAAGCGTTCTTCTTTCTGTGTGCAAAGATGTAATTTAGATTTTGCTTCGTGTCTCCATATTTATTGTACGTTAGCCTTGAACTTGAAAAGACGGAAAAAAAAAAAAATAGGAGAAACTAGGAAAATATCGTGGTAACAAAATTAAACAAATCCAGGATGGCTGGACAGAAAAAACCCAACCTGCTGCAAGGAAATGTTTGTCTGTGTGCACAATATGTTGCTGGTGTCTATTGAACGGCAGATCTGGGGTTGTGTTCCCTTATTTACATTCCTGTTTTCCTGAGACCCACAGGCACATTTCAGCGAGCTCTGGAGGAGGGCAGAGCTCAGCAGGCTGCAGGAAGGGCTGGGCTGCTGGGGGGTTCCCCGTGCCCCTCCCTGGCACACACCTGCCCCAGCACAGCAAACCTGCTCGGCTCTCACAGGGGCCCCGGGCCCGTGTGCTGCTCCTGGCAAACACCCGGCTCCAGGCTGCTTTCAAACACATCGATTTTCCTCCCCCCGAAATGCCAGCCCTCCTTGGTTAATCCTTTGGTCATTACGGTCTTTTTCTGGATCACGGAGCAGCAGCAGCAGCAGCAGCACTGCAAGTGCCAGGGAAGGCCGTGCCTCCAGCCCTCAGCCGTGCCAGGGCCCAGGAGAGTGTCCCCAGTGCCCTGGCACTGCCCTCCTGGCACCTGGGAACAGAGGGAGAGCACAAACTGCCCCAGCACTGCCCTCCTGGCACCTGGGAACACAGGGAGAGCACAAAGTGCCCTGGCACTGCCCTCCTGGCACCTGGGAACACAGGGAGAGCACAAAGTGCCCTGGCACTGCCCTCCTGGCACCTGGGAACACAGGGAGAGCACAAAGTGCCCTGGCACTGCCCTCCTGGCACCTGGGAACACAGGGAGAGCACAAAGTGCCCTGGCACTGCCCTCCTGGCACCTGGGAACACAGGGAGAGCACAAAGTGCCCTGGCACTGCCCTCCTGGCACCTGGGAACACAGGGAGAGCACAAAGTGCAGGCCACAGCCCGCTCAGCACCTCTGCAGGCAGGAGAGAAACCTCTGCTGGTTTATTCCTCCCACACAGAGCCCCTTCCTCCCCCAGAGTCACGGGACAGAGGGACAGAGGGACAGAGGGACAGGGACAGAGGAACAGGGACAGAGGGACAGAGGGACAGAGGGACACAGGGACACAGGGACAGCAGTACAGAGGGACAGGGACAGAGGGACAGGGAGAGAAGGACAGAAGGACAGAGGGACAGGGACAGAGGGACAGAGGGACAGGGACAGAGAGACAGGGACAGAGGGACAGAAGGACAGAAGGACACAGGGACAGAGGGACAGCAGGACAGAGGGACAGAAGGACAGAAGCACAGAGGAACAGGCTCGTCCTTGGCAGAGCCTGCCTGCCTGCTGTGCTGCTGCTGGGACAGAGGTGCTCGGAGCAGGGGACAGGTGGGGACACAGACATCGCAGCCCGTACAGGTGACACCCCAGGGACCAGGGTAAGCACTGCCAGTGAGGACAGGGCAGGGACAGCCCCGCACCCAAAGCCAGCCCTGCTGCCTCCTCAGCACCACTTCCTGCAGACTGCTGGAATGAACTCTGAGCCCTCAATCCAACCAACTCCTCCGTCAGGCTTTGCTTTGCTTTGCTCGCTCACTGAGCAACAGATCCACACCCTAATCTGACTGTCAGATTTGACACAACTGGTTTCCAATAAGTAACAGCGTTTCTCCTCTGTGGAGTAACTCTAATCAACAGCTCTACAGGTTTTCCAGTCTGCCCTGGCAAACTGGGAGAACAAAAAGCTCGGAGCGAGGTCCTGCAGCCATGAGGAGACTGACAGACCTGGCTGGCTGCAGCCCCACCACCTGCAGATGATCATCCTGCTGAGAGGGTTTGCTTTGGCAGGAGGGACCAGAGGCATCGATGATGACAATAATTACCTGGAAACAGAAACATCTCCTGTCAGCGGGGAAGAAGTTTGCATTATTCATCGGATTAGACTTCGTTTTGCTTGCTTGGGGGTCATTTTGATCTTGGCTGATTTAAAACCAGACAGAAGCAGCTCCTGGATCATGTGACATTATTGGTTTAAAGAGAGCTGGGTGATGTTCCTCTCCCACATCTTGCCCGTTTGACAGCACAGCTGTGGGTGTCACCGTGCAAAGACTGCTCTGTTTTGTGAGTCAAATTCCTGCCACACAATGAATTTATGAGTCAGTGGTAGGCACACCAGAATGGGATCCTTGAGCTCAGTCACACACGCACAGTGACAGGCCCCAGCTGGCTGCAGCAATCCCAAATGGATCCTCTTGTCAAACAGACACCGGGATTATCCCAGGGGACCGTGCCCAACGGACGGGCACCGGGAAATGCCGCCCGGCACTTTTCCTTCTGCACATCCCCACCAAGGGGATTCACCTGTTCATCCCAGGGTACTCTGAGACAAACATCCCTGCACATCACATCAGCCTGCTGCCTGCAGCTGCGGGGCACACCTGGCCAGCTCCTGCACAGCCCCAAAGGGCTGCGGGCAGTGCCAGCAGGCAGGGGCGGCGTGGCTGGCACCCAGGGCTGGCACAGCTCTGGGGCTGGAAGGAGGAGGGTGCAGGTTGGTGGGTTATGTGGAGAGGAGCACGGTGCTGCCACGGCCCAGGAGCGGGGCCGGGCTGTGGAGGGCTGAGCCAGCCCTGCTGTGTCACTGCCCCAGCACACCACCACACGTGTTCAGGACACTTCCAGCTCGTCACACCATAAAGGCTGAAAACAGGTGAAAATGAAGACCCAAGCAGAGGCTGCTCACCCTCTTCAAAAATGAGAGTTTGGCAATGAGGTTTTACTTTAAGATCATTAAAGCAACAGTGGGGAGGAACCCACAAAATGGTTCTGGTCAGAAATCCATCCATAGCCAGTAGGGAATTTAAGGAAATGTCTTTGTTGTGGTAGAAACTGGAGGGTAAGAAAATGCAGGAGCAGCCCCTCAGCCCTCAGCCCACCTCGAGCAGGAGCCTGGCAGTGCCCTGGGCCCATCCCTGCGCCCATCCCTGCAGGATCTGTGTGTCACAGACCTGCTCAGGGGTGGCTCCACTGACCCAGCCCAGCCCAGCCTGTGTCCAAGCCCTGCCGTGCCCCTGCTGTCCCCCGGGCTGTCCTCAGCAGACAGCTCGGGGCTGTCCGTGCCCGGCTCGGGGCTCGTTTTGGGCACTCTGCCCTCGGGGGGCACTGCTGCTCTCCCCCTCCCTCAGAGCACGGCGGGGAGGGGAGGCTGTGCACAACTGAGGGTGCAGCACACGCTGTACCCTGTGAGAGCTGCTCAGCTCACACCCCCTCCGGTCCATCTCAGCCACTGGCAGATGGNATTTAAGGAAATGTCTTTGTTGTGGTAGAAACTGGAGGGTAAGAAAATGCAGGAGCAGCCCCTCAGCCCTCAGCCCACCTCGAGCAGGAGCCTGGCAGTGCCCTGTGCCCATCCCTGCGCCCATCCCTGCAGGATCTGTGTGTCACAGACCTGCTCAGGGGTGGCTCCACTGACCCAGCCCAGCCCAGCCTGTGTCCAAGCCCTGCCGTGCCCCTGCTGTCCCCCGGGCTGTCCTCAGCAGACAGCTCGGGGCTGTCCGTGCCCGGCTCGGGGCTCGTTTTGGGCACTCTGCCCTCGGGGGGCACTGCTGCTCTCCCCCTCCCTCAGAGCACGGCGGGGAGGGGAGGCTGTGCACAACTGAGGGTGCAGCACACGCTGTACCCTGTGAGAGCTGCTCAGCTCACACCCCCTCCGGTCCATCTCAGCCACTGGCAGATGGATTTGCACATGAAAAATGTTCTTTATCTTCGTGCCAACCACAGGCATTTACCTTCCCAGGGGTATTCGGAGCATACGATGTATTTGGTTTATTGAAATGCCATTCGTCCCTGTATTCTTCCTTCTTTGGGACCAGCCGCCCTTTTCCAGCTGGGAACATTTCCTCCGAGAGGCCTTTCACGGGAGCTCCTGAGCAGCCCTGCACACTCCACCCCTGCCCCTGCCTCCCCAGCTGTGCCAGACACCTCCAGGCTCAGGCCCATTAACCTGCTCGCAGCAGCTTGATGGATTAATGCTTACACAGCCACAGTTGGCAGCACCTAAATAAATAATTATGGCTCAGCAGCTGCAGAGGAGATGCCACGTTCCACTGCAAAGCCAGATGTCAATTTTATTGGTCCTCCAGGTTTCAGATGAAACGGCTTTGGGACAATTGGAATGAAATGATTTCAGGGATTTGGAGAGGGGATTCTTTTGGTCCAGGTGAATTCTGGAGCCTGCTGGGAGGTGCATCAGCTGCAGCCAGCCCTGAGTGTGGGGCAGGGAAGATCTGCAGCCAGAGCTCCAGCAGCACTGGGCAGAACCGAACCAAGAAAGGGTCACCTGGCACCACAGCCACGGCTTTGGCTGTTACCTCTGGCAGGACCCTCTGAGAAATCCACCTCTGAAACTGTGTCAGTGTCAACAAAACTGATCAGAGCCAAGTGCAAAGCCTGCTGAACTGGATAGAAATCTTCCCAGGAACTTCAATTGGATTTAACTGACGAGAGAAGATTTTGTGACACCTGCTATGGACTTCCATTCTCCAGAATTTCTATGGTACCTCTCCTCTTGGTCCCTACCCTGGCCGTAGTGATGTGGGAGCAGGGAGCAATCCTTGAAGGTAAAAATTTGAGAAATATGAAAACCAGGAGTCCGTGTTTGCTAATTCAGGGAAAACCTACGTTCATCCTCTCTTCAACTAGCAGAGACCATTGTGCCTATAAAGAACTTATATTTTTTCTTTATTTTAAATATAAACGCCAGCACAACTTGTTCTAATCCATTCCTTTACCTACATTAATTCTCCTCCTAGAACTTGTACAAAACACTGTAATTTCAAGCAGAAGCTTCTTAATAACACAAATCATCTACCCCTGTTGGAATATAAGCGGATCCATGACCTTAGAACTATTTTGCTAAGAAATCCAGCTAGAAAACTAATTTTAAGTAAATCTACAGATGTCAAAAACCCAGATGGCTTTTCAGGATGCTAACTTAAGCTTCATTGCATAAGCAGATTAGGGCTGCCTGTTGAGCCCCACACAAGAGTGGATGGTGCTGAATCCATGGAATTACACCCAAACTGTTCATTTCCTCGTGCATCTTCCATCAAGAACTTTTGTCAGCTCCCCACGCCAGGAGCCTGCTCCCTGTGAGCACCACACCCAGGGCAGCAGCCCTGCATTGTCCCTCTGTCCCTCTGTCCCTCTGTCCCTCTGTCCCTCTGTCCCAAGGCCACCGGCCAAAGCAGCCCCTGGCCACACCGACGGGCGGGGCAGTCGTTCCATCCCTCATCCTCCTCCAGTGGAAATGGAGGCAAAGGGCCCCACGAGCCTCTCAGACGTTTCAGCACAGCAGCTGGGGAAGGATTTTCTGGCACGGGCTGGCAGGACGCAGGTCACGCCGGTGTTACCATGGGTAACCAGCCCGTACCTGGGTGTCAGCTCCAGGCTCCTGAGCGGCCCCGGCGCGGCTGCGGGAGGCGGGGCACGCACTTCTGGAGAGGACACTCGCTTTTCCACGGGCGTGTTGTGTAACGG
Organism: Hylia prasina; assembly: GCA_013397195.1. Lineage (NCBI taxonomy): Eukaryota > Metazoa > Chordata > Aves > Passeriformes > Sylviidae > Hylia > Hylia prasina. Next base: position 25,694 of record VYXD01000767.1, read on the forward strand.
GGCCCAGCCCCTGCCCCTCTCTGCTCTGAGCCCTCGTTCCAGGGCACAGCAGCTGCCTCTGAGCAGCTGAACCGCGGCCAGAGGGGTGGAACTGAGCTCTGCCCTCCCTGCGCGGAAGCGTGTCGGCGCTGCTGACAGATGGCCTGGCTGCCCGCGCCTGACGATTATCGAGCCGCTATTACCTTTGCACAGCGCGTCCCCGAGGGAGGTTTTCTGTCGTGAATTCCGCGGTGTTTGCACCCTCGGTTGGTGCCCCGGGGAGCGCGCAAGGCGCCCGGGCGCTGCTGTACAGCGCCGGAGGCACCGCGTCCTCCGGGCACGCCGCGCACGGCGCTTTCGGCAGTCTGTGCTGCCACCTAGCCAGGCCCAGCTCAGCCCCCCTCAGCTGCGCGGCTCGCACGGAACCGTGCCCCGGCTCCGAGGCGGCCCCAGGCCCGGGGAACGCTCGGCGCCGCGCCGCCCCCGCCGCTGGTACTCACGGTAAAAGACGTATTCGGTGTAGCTGGACCAGACCTTGTCGTCTGCGTACTGGTTGATGAAGGAAGCCGTCACCGAGGAGTTACAGGCCACCATGTGGAATCCACACTCGGACAACATGTCAAAAGCCCTCTCCAGGTGCTTGAACTTGAGATAAAACCTGGAGGTGTACCTTTCTGGAGCCCTGTCCGGGTCTCTGCTTTCGTTCAAACTTTCTCCAAAAACCTCTTTGACCAAAGAAATCCTTCCACAAACCAAAATCCTTGGGACCCTCCTGAATTTGGCGTCGGCTTGGCTGTCCCTGCCAATCGTGCAGGAGCCCCGGTAGCCGATGGTGACGAATCCCCACTTGCGGTCCGGCGGGAGCAGCGACGGGGGGGGGCACGCCCTGGGGTCACTGCCCTGCGACGCCTCTTCGTAGTCACTGTGGCAATAATCGTCGGGGCTTTGCTTGTCGTCGGGACTCAGCAGCTTGACCAGGTCCGGGAGCTGGAAGTACTCGGCCTCCCTCTTGAGCCTTCCCTTCTCTGGGAAGTGGTCGGGCAGAACCACCTGCTTGTCCCTGAGATAGTCCAGAATATAGCGGAAAAGGAACCCATCTCTGTCGATGAAGAATCTCCCCTTGGAGTCCTTGGCCAGGTCGTTGGCTGTGTCTCTCTTTGGGGTGAACATTTTCCAGAGCAGGGAGTGAGGGGTGCCAACCAAGGTGGAGTGGCGAGTGAAGTAAACCTGGCCGCCCACGTTGAGCTCCACCACCTCGGGGAAGGAGTGCAGCCCCGTGCCCTGCTCCCGAGCAGGAAGGTAAGTCCTGCAGTTGCCGCTTAGAGCCATTGTAGTTCAAACTGGAAATCGGCAGCACGGAGAAGCAGGACTATCAATCACATCAGAGGGTAGAATAAGGCTCCCAGCATTAAGGAGAAACGAGGGGGAAAGGAGAGGTGAGAAAATAAAAACAGCCAAAAGGATTGTTTAAAAGAAAAATCCGAACTGTCCATGGGTGACCGTGTGGCAGAAGTGGTTTATGCACCGAGCCACGGAGGCTGGAGGCTGGAGAGATATCACCTCATGACATGCAATCACATCGTCAGCTCTTCCAACAAAGCCGTCAAAATCAAGGTCAAGCCAAGCCTATGGTCATTCACAGGTCTGTGAGAAGGGAAAACAAAACAAGGCACAAATTACTCTTTTAAGCATCACAGCTGCTGCAACAGAGAAAAGCAGAGCAGTTTGTAGAGCCAAGCTAAATCAGCTAAATAGGTCTCTTTTTTTGGCAAGTTCTGCGCTTCTATTTCACAAGTATTCATCAATGAAAGGGCTACATATGCCTCCACTGTTTAAAAGAAACTGCATACTTCATCTTTAAGGCAACATCTAAATTAGACATGCACACGAGGGAACAAGAACGGGGAGTCTTACCTTGGTTACAATTAATGCATAGCTCTTGCAAAGAAAACCAAAATGTCAAGACACTCAGAACACACATACAGGCACACAGGGTCCGGGTAGTGTGAATCCGATCCCAGCAAGGGACAGCAAAGGCAAGAGAAGTGCTCTTAGTAGCATCCACGGAGGTCTCAAGTGTTAAACCGAGTCACAGGCAAGTTAACCGTGGCGGGTGACGAGGAAACCAGCACATACAGCACGGCGGAGGAAAATAAATAAATAAACAAACAAACAAATGAATAAATGAAATAATTCCCGAGCGGATGCGCTGGGCTGGGGGAGCGGGAGGGCAGCGGGGCCCCGATGACTTGCAGAAAGCCCGCAGCCTGCGCTAGGCGCTGCCGGGCTCCGGCGGCTCCCGCGGCGGCGGCGGCGGCTCCCCCATGGCCCGCCG
>VYXD01000769.1:0-122398 GCA_013397195.1 Hylia prasina
TGTAAATTATTGCAAGATATGTAAGATAACTTACAGTGGAGCTGTAATACTGCCATTTTACCACATGGAATGTTTAGGACTGGCATCTTGCCACAAGCTTAAATATATAGGAATTGCAGACATTTTGTTTGTTTTTCACAGTTGGATGGTTCTCAGGAATGTTTCTCTGACACAGAGGGCATATGTGCAAAAACTGCAGATATCAAGTCATGCTAATAAATTATTATAGCAAATCTTTCATGGAAGAACATCAATATCCATTTTGGCTTAAAAATCATATGTCCACATTTAGATAACTTCAAGAATATACAGTATACATGAAAAATTTTGGTTTTATTAATTTAAATTGCTTTCTTATGTAAGAAATAGACATGGTAGCCTTCATGCCAGACCTTTTCTGTCAACTAAAATGACTGCAGTGAGCATCTTTCTCATTTTGCTTTGAAATTTAGAATACAGGTTGCTTTTTATTATTGTTATATGTAAATGCATTTTCTTTTGTACTCAGTTCAGGTAGTGTTTGCAAAGATTTGTGTCTATACAGGTGTGTGCAACAGGATTGATGGCTGGTCTTTAGTAAAGCAATTGGCTACAACTGAAAGTAGATGGTTACTCTATAGTTATGAAAGATGCTTTCTCCTGAGTTAGGAAAGGTGCTTTAACCATTATACTGTAAACTAATTTCTTAGATAAAGTGATATTTAACAGGCAATTATGAAAAATATGTCATAATCTCCTTAGTATGTTTGTGTAACAGCACCAAAGGCTGAGAGATAACCCAAATTAGATAGGCACAGAGCCAAGGTCTGTGTTTTCAGCCAGTGACTATTTGTTTATAGCTCTTTGGCACTTCAGAGCCTGATCTTAGTGTATTAATTCACTGTTAAAGCTGAGTCTCATGACAGTGCTCTGGTTTTACGTTTTTGGTTCCTTATATGTTGCATACTCAAATATCTTCCTAATGCCCATGGCAATACATGCCCTTACTTATATTAGTTTCAAATAATTTTGGATCTTTGCAGATGCTGACTTTCTAAGGATTTTGTGCATCTGGAAAATTGAGTTCTGAATACTTTAATGTAACTTTTGAAGTTCTCTATTCCGTTTTACATGAGAAGATTTTAAGCAGTTTCTTAGTATTTTCTGGTATATTACTGATTTTTTACCATTGTGTTTTTTGTTTCCTGCCTTTATTGAAATCATTACATGGTTTTTGTTTTGGGTGGGACAGAGTTAATTTTCTTCCTAGTAGCTGTTACAGTGCTGTTGTTCGGATTCAGTATGAGAATAATGTTGACAACACACTGATGTTTTGGTTGTTGCTAAGTAGTGCTTACCCTAAGCCAAAGGCTTTGCAGATGCACAAGAAGCTGAGAGGGATCACAGCCAGGACAGCTGACCCAAACTGGCCAAAGGTATATTTCCTACTGTGGAATGTCATGCCCAGTTTATAAACTGGGGACAGTTGGCTGAGAGCTGCTGATTGCTGCTGGGGAATAGGTGGGGTGAGTGGTGAACCATTGTACGTCACGTGGTTTTTCTCCTTGGCCTTCATTTCTCTCTCTCTTTTTGTTATATCAGTTGCTATTGTTGTTGTCATTATGAAGACGATTATTCTTATTTTACTCTCATTATTAAATTGTCCTTATCTCAACTTTTTTCCTGATTCTCATTCCTGTCCCAATGGCAAGGGAGGTGGAATGAGTAAGTGGCTGTGTGGTATACTTAGGTACCAGCTAGGGTTGAACTACAACAGAAGAGCACTAGAATCTAGACATGTAAGTCACGTTCGCCACATTGAAGTGGTGGTCATGTCTGTTTAACTTCAAATTAAGAAGTAAATATAAAGGAAAAATTAAGTATGAGAACACATGAGAGTTTGAAGAAATTTAGAATAAACGTTGTGGGATTCTTTCCTCATTGAAAAGTTTCAAGGTACTCTACATCATGGGCAAAGTTAATGTGAATCTTAGTTTTTTAATCAATCTTTAAGGAATTAGAAAGCAAAGCAAAAAACAGGCAAAGAAACAGTTATACAAAGCCATGTTTTAACAAAAATGCATTATTCTTTTACAGATTATTCTTTGTGGAAATGATCTTTTGATATAAATTTTACCGGTTGCATGCCCATTTGATTTCAAATCTAAATATAAAATCTCAGAGTGCAGAAAATGTAGAGTACGTTGTACTGCTTTGTAAGATCTTCCTTTTCAGTACTACTCCTAAAAGCAGCTGATCCTCAGAAGCAAATTACTAGCAGTTCTTCATTTAGTAGATATTTTGATATGCTTTTTCACTTTTTGTCCTTAACCTTCAGATCTCCCTCTTTGAAACTGCGTTTCATTTCTTAATGTTCTGAGTTAGTAACTGATTTAGAAGTATTGGTAGAGTCAGTTTGAGTCTAAAATCTTGAAAATATTTAGGAATACAGTAGAGCATATTCGGTACATTCTAAATTTATTTTGTGTATTCTTTGCCTTTTAAACATTTAGATTTGAATATCCATTTTTATTGTGACCAAAAAAAAAAAAAATCCTGTCCTTTAATCTCTTGAATATCCTTTTTATATTTTTGGAGGAGTTGTTTATTCACCCTTGGAAAATGGGACAGACTTCCAAAGTGCTCAGTTATGCAGAAATATATCTAGGATTGAAAAAGCTCAACTGGAGTTTGAACTGCCAGGTGTCAAGAGTAACAGGAAAAACTCCTGTAGGTATGTTAGTACCAAACGTAAGGTCAAGGAAAATGTAGGTCTCCCGCTGCACGGGTCTGGCAGCTCAATTACAGCGCAGTAAAGGTAGAAGTATTCCATTTTCTCTTTGCCTGGGAAAGGTCAGCTCCCAAGTTTCTACGCCTTAACAAAGTTAACAGCAAAACAATGATAGAGTAGGACTGAGTTAAGATCCTGCTGTAGCAGTTAGACACATACACGTGAACAGGATTTGGTGGGATGCATCTGAATTGGTCCACCATCTATCTTATTTGAAAGGTCATTGAAGGCCTAAGTGACTGGAAAAGGTCAAATATTATACCCATCTAGAGAAAGGAAAATTTGGTAAATCGCAGAGCTCTCAGTCTCACTACATTTTGGGGGGAAGTTGTGGAACAAGTGTTTGTGGAATTTTTTTCCAAGAATGTGAAAGACAAGAGAGAAAATGGCTGGGAAAACCCAGCTCAGATTTATCAAGGGTAAATGCTTTACCAACATGATGTTTTCTGTGGTGAAACCACTTACTCAGTGGATGAAAGAAGAGTTACAGATGCTCTGTACCTTGACTTCAACAAGGCACTTGACATGTTCACCCCTACTATTCCTGTAGACAAGTTGGTAAGATGCAATTTAGACATACAGACTGTGTAAAGTGTCTCATCTCTAAAGATCAAAGGGCAATGTTATGTTAGTGGCTTAAAGTGTAACTGTTAGTGGTCCTTAGAGTGGAGTTCCTTGAAAGTTGATGCTGGGTCTGGTAGTGCTATTCAATGTATTTGTAAATAATCTAATGATAGACTGAACCATTCTTGAGTTTGCAGATGAGTTCAAAGTGGAAAGAGGGGGAGATGAGTGGGAAGGAGGAGCTACCATTGACTCAGAGAAACCTTGAGAGGCTGAAAAATTCGACCAACAAGAATTGTATGAGTTCTAACAAAGATAGGTAGGAACTGCATCTGAAATGGAATAAACTTAAGTGGCAGAACAGGCTGAAAACACACTGGCTGGGGTATAGCTCTGCTGCAAAGCACCTGTTGGTTCAGGAGGACAGCAAACTTAACATGAGCTAGTAGTATAATAGAGTGTAAAGAAGGCAAACAGTGTCATGGACTGCATCAGGAAGAGAATCGTCAGCGGATCAAGGCATGTACTTATTCGGCTCAGCACTTCATATGCCAGCATAACATGATTAGAGGGTTGGAGGCTGCTGAGAGGGGAGAGATAACTGGTCTTGGTCTTCCTGTGCCAGGTAGATTCAGAGAAAAAGACTGTATTTACAAAGGTTTATACAGTGACAGGAAAGGCAGTGTGCACTGCTCTAGGGTTGCTCTAGGGTTGCTCTACCATTAAAAAAAAAAAAAAAAAAATTGGTTTGAGAAGATTAAGAATTAATCATAGGGATAGCTTTTCCAGAGAAGTGGTGGAATCTCCCTTGCCGACAGTATTAAAGACTTGGAAGGACCCTGGACAACCTAATCTAGGGATGTGCATTTGATAGAAGTTTGGACCAGGTCATCTCTAGAGGTTTTATATGAGAAAAAAAAAAATTAAAATCTCCAGGCTAGACTCTTCTATTATTCTATCGAATAGGGGATTTTTTTTGTTTCTTCGTCAAATGTGTTCCAGAGTGTCAGTAATTGTGATGTATTCTGCAAGTTCTTGATTGAGCAGCCTGAACTCATTTGTGTTCAGGATTACAGTCAGTAATAGCTCTAATGGTTACAGATTGATGATGTGAGTATCCTGCATCTGGCTGAGCTGAAGGTGCACTGGAATTATTACTGGTATGCATGCATATATTGTCTGCAAAACATAAAATGTTTTACTTGGGCAAGAGATTTCAGTCGTGCCTGACATTGGTTTGTGCTGTGATTTGTCAAGCACGTAGCTTTACACACAGAAAAATGTTAGTTGAAACCAAAGTAAAAATCATTAATCCACATGGCAACAATATTATGATCAAATTTAAATTATGCTTTTGTGTGGTTTTAAAAGGATTTTAAGGCTGTAAACAGTTCTACTTTTGTTAGACTATCTTTAAATAAATATATTTATTTCATAAGGTATTGTACTTTTAAAATTGGGAGCTAAGTTGTCCTAAATAGATTTCAGGATGTAAAAGCTTTATTTCTGAAGTTCTTTGAATTTTGGAGAAAAACAAATGTGGATGAATCTTTCTGGTTTGAATATAAGTTGACCATAGTGTTGTCCTCACATATGTATGTGCAGCTTCCTCTTGGGTATTCTTAACCTTGTAGAAGTTTACTGGTGTTCTGCTAATGATTTCTTGGATTTCTTGGAATGGCTTCTCGAGAAGTTGCACACATCTGCTTTTAAGTAAAGATATTTCCATGTACCTTAATAGATTTTTTTTAGTGATTATAAGTTAATCTATAATGTATGTCAAAGCTGGCCCTTTGCCCTCAGTATTTTTAGTTCAGTAGTGGAGAAGGACAAATATTAATTCATAGTCTGCTTAAATGCGTTGTGTGGGAATAAGATGTGGGTTCATAGGAATTCTTAACATTTCAGTTGGTGAGGTAGTGTGAGTTTTGTACTTCTAGCTGAAAGCACTAAGTTTCCTTCATTCCTAAATTTCTTAAGCTGTTTGAGTGGATTGGTGGCCTTTGTGTTTTGTTGTTTGCAGTGTTTTTAGTTCTTGCTGACAAGATACAGAAGAATTGGATATAGTATGCAAGACAGTATCTTCTGATACTCCCCAGTGTCACTGCCTTATTGAAATTTTGATGTGTTGAGAGAACTGGTCTATCTCTGTTTGGTAAGATCAAAGGGCAATCTCACAATAACGCTGCTGCTGTGCTAAGAATTTAATACTTTATTCTACCTCAAATGCCTGTGCATGTATCACTTCCTTTCCTCTTCTCCGACAAAAGACAATTCAAGCACCTCTAGACGCTTGATTAGAATAACTTCACTGCTTAATTTTGGTGTGCCAGCTTTCTAAAAGACCTATTTTTTAATACAAAGTATTTATTAAAGTTAAATTTTTAAGCATCCTATATAAACCATTACATTTTATGCCTTTTTTTGTTTAGAGATTTTGGAGTGTGTTTTGGAACTCACATAGAATAGTCTATACAAGAAGATTTCTAGGCATTTATATTATTTGGAAAGTGAGGCTTATAGTTGGAATGTATTTTACAAACATAACATATAGCTTTTTAACAGTATATAAATTCTGATTAGCAAGTTCGTAAAAATATCCAAATAAGGCAGGAGGCATGAGGTCAGAGTAATCACTGTAAAAGTTGTTTCCCATTGGTGTGTTCTCTGAGTTAAAAGCCATCCTTGTCCTACATAAGTATAGGTGGAAAACTTCTGGTGAATAAGAGCAATATCCCTATCTTGCTGGGCTGCCCTTGGCTTCCTCAAATAAACATTTTCTCTGCCATCGTTGTGAAGTGCAAGTCAGACACATGCTGCAATAATTCTCTCAACTGACAGTGTATTACAGCTAACCATTGAATAGCTAAATATTTGAAACCGTGCGAAATAGAGTTACTACAACAGGGTTTTCGTGTACAGGGGAAGTAAGGTAAAGGCAAACAAACTAACCTTCCTATTTTCTTCCAATACTGGAGGAGAAAAATGAGAAAGTGGTGGATCAAAATCAAACAGAGATTTTCTTTTGGATTGACTAACCTCAGTACAAGTGTAGGTGGTATTTAAAACAGCATGTGTCTTCCTTACATCAGTTTCAAGAATTGATCTGGAAAGACCAGATCACAGCTGACCACTAAAAGACTACTGTTTATACTGGTATTTTTCAAACGTATCTTTTCATTGGAAGTTGTCAGGAAAGTTCTCTCCTACCAGTCTGCTGTGTAAATTTTGAAGTGATATTTCTGTGAATTAAGTTGATTCAAGTAGAATTTATTCCCCAGCGGAGAGTACCTGACCAAATGCTAATATAGCTGTAGGAGGAAGTGGTTGATGGTACTGCCAATGTAGTCTTTCACTGCGGCACTTCTCTTTTGTCCTGTGGTAGCAGCTAGTAATTTGAAAATGGCATTTCACAATCTTTAAAATGTAGTTCATAAAATGCTGGGAGCAGCGAGGTGAGAATTGGGGAGCATAAGTCCCAAAATCATACCTTCTGTTATTGTTCTGAATGGATGAAAATCAGTTAGTGGGACAAAGAATTGAGATGCTGGGAAACTTAATGTGGAGAAAACAATGATTTATGCTCCAGTACAAACCAGATGGATGTGGGGACGTAATTACAGTGTACCATCAAAACTGCAGCAGTTCATTTGCCTCTCCTCCCTGGTAGCTTGGGTTTGCCCTTTTCCTTCTCTGTTAGGAGGTCTTAGAGAGTTCTGTGTTCAGTGTGGTGGGAAGGAATGGACCCACAGTAGAGCCCCTGGAGTCTGTTGGGAGTGGGTGTGGGAGAGCAGATAGGTCAAACTGTCTGCAGATTTCAGCTGTGGCCATAGAAAACTCCCGGAGTTTTGTTGCCTCAGACTTTTTGTGGTTTGAAAACCTTAGCTACTTTGTTGCTCTCAGCAGTTCAGCAAATACTATTTTCAGCTAGTTTGAAGTAGGAAACCTGGAGTGATAGGGGTGGTCTTTGGTTTTAGTAGCTGAGAGAGCAGAACGCTCCGGTTAACCTGCATTCTCCTTCATGGCTAGCTTCAGAAACACAACCTTTTATACTTCTGACTTAAGAACAGATTTTGAAGAAATATATGAACAGTTCTTTGCTATGTGGGTCAGAATTCATCAATAATTCCTTGAGCATTGGTCGACTCTTATAACAGGAACAAAAGTGTTAAGTTGGTGGCAGTTCCATCTCCTGTGAGCCAGAGCATGCCAAGGCATCTGTTCTTTTGGAGTGCAGTCAATGGCTTCTGACTAAAATTGTTCCCTCTAAGAAAGCTTCAGTTACTATTATTATTCTTTGGAGAGCTAAAATAGAACAAGGGCTACCAAAAGGGCTCTTTCAATTTCCTCAACATTTATGAGGGAGAAACACTTAAAAAAAGGAAATGTTAGTTTACAAAATTTGGTTATGGCACTAAGATAAGCTACTTGAAATTTTTACAGTAGTCAATATTGTTAATTTTAAATTAGAAGGTATATTTTAATCCATTCCTAAACAAGGGTTTTGTTAAATGTTTAATCAATTTATGTCTTCAAGGGAATGTATATTCTAACTGAAGGAAGAAGTCTGCAGTGTATATTTTATTTTAGAAGAGTTGAGGTCTCCCTTGGTTGAGTCCATTTTTCTATGCATATATTCTAATCTGAATAAATCAAACCTTAAAAATTGCTTTAATCTTATATAGACAGATGATTTTCTTTGCAGTACTGCCAGGTGTTTTCTTTATAATGCTTTTCAAGGGGATGCCCAGTGAGCAGGATTTCAGTGTGCGTAAGTTTTGAGTCAGATTGAACGGCCAAAGAGGTTTTTGTTCATAAAGCGTACAGTTTCTTACATAGGCAGTGATTTGAACAGAGTTGAAGAAACTGGATCCAGACTTCAACTGATATCAAGTAAATGGTATTTTTCCATTTGCTAATGTGACTTCTAAAGCAATTTACCACTTAGCTTCTTAAACATGACATTTCAAAAGCTCCTTTTAGCTCCAGAACTCTATACATAAATGGATTTGTGAAAGTTGCTTGCAGGTTTATATGATTTGGCATTCTATCCAGATTTGTGGATGCAAATTTTGTTTGCTTTTTGGGTTCCTGGCAAGATTTCTTTATGCATTGATTGTGAGTTACTAAGGTAGCAGTTGCACTTTTTTCTGCAGTGCAGGCTTGTCTGTAGTAATTCCTGTTTTGTACTGTTTGGTCAACTGGCCTGTCGTACTGTCTCAGTTGGGGCACATTCTAGAAGGTTGTTTGGAAGTTTTTGGCAAAGTGCCTGATACTGTAAACTAGGCGTAACATTACGTAGCAGGAAATACGCAGATGCAGCCAGGACTGATGCTTCATTGTTTTTATATTTTCTATATATTTTATATATAGAAAGAATGACAACAGAAGTCACAGTTAAATGAGGAGCTTTGCTATGGCAGAAGTAGAAGGAAGGAGGTAGAGCTGCATTATTAGGCATGGTACTTTAAAGCAACAAGAGGAAGTCCATAAGAAAGTGTCAGATTGAGATACTGATTTACTCAGAGCTAGCCTAGTTTAGCATTACAACTAATGCTGTCAAAAACTGTATTTGATGAAGAGGGTCAGGATAGTCTATCAGGAGTTAAGTCCAGAAAGTTAAAAGGTGAAATGAAACTTATGACTGCATAGTTTAAAATTCTGAACTGCAGTCTTCACTTAATCTGGGTTCACTGCATTTTCCTGAATGCATCGTCTTTTCAGGGTAGAGAAACATAGTTGTTTTTTTTTTTGCCCCCTCCCCCATTTTTCTCTTATTGTCTTGTTTAGCCTTTTCAGGCATGCAAAGAGACTAGCTCAGTAAGTTAATTTTTACCAAATGGAACAAACACAGACTAAGTTGCCTTGCAACTGTTTCTCTTCTTTAGAGTATAAATGTATCTATGCAGATGTTGCCTTTTTAATGTGTTTTTCATCTATAAGAAAGATAGACTTGTATATTTTTATTCTCTTTTAGCTATTATTGTTATTATAATTACTGTTAGTTTTCTTTTTTTTTTACACACTCATGAGTGAAAATGTCAGCTTTTTCTATACGAGAGTTTTTAAAAACACATTTGTGCCCCTGTCTAGCTATAGTATGCTTATTAAACAAACTAATTTTTATATAGTCATGAAGAAATAGATAAAAATTTTCAAGATGTGGGGGTTTTTTGACCAACAAAAATGATGGTATGTAACTTATTCCAAAATAAATTTAGGTAAATGAGTGGAAAGTGTCTTGGAAAATTTGTCCACTGTGGCATTTTTAGTTAGATATATATATATAGTCTGTTAATGTAAAACCATGCAACGTATGTTCTTTATGATCTACCAGTAAGAGAATAACAGGAGTACAGTATGAAAAACACACATTTATCAGACTTTGTGACACAGTTGGTAAAATAAAATAGTATGATAGATGAACTATAAGCATAAATGCTACTGTGCATGAACTATTTTAATAAGAGAAAAAGAGATGTCACTGGGAAGAATATATGTAGTGAAAATCTGGTTATGGATATTTTCTTTTTTGTTTGTTTTCAGATTTTTGGTTTTGTTTTTGTCTTTCCTTGATAAATAGTTCATGTTTTCCTTGAAATCTGTGGAAAATTTATATGACAAATTTAAACACCTTGTTTAGAAGTAGACTTAAAATTTTTATAAATGAAGAAATATTTTACTTTTGAAAATGTACCTAAATAACTGTTTGCTAACATATATATATGAAATATCACTTACAGGTGCTGACCTTAAGGAAAGGGCAAAAATGCACTCAAGTGAAGTTAGTTCTTTTGTTTCCAGAGCGAGAGCAACTATTAATGAATTGGGTAAGTAACCTGTCCCTTGAAAAATGTTATTGTAGCTTTGACCTGAGAATGTTAGATCAGAGGAATGACATAAATATGCATAGTTAATTCTTGACAGATGGTAGAGTATCCCTAACAGTAGTATCACATCACAAATCTTGAATTTGAAAGAACCCCTGAGGATTATTGAGTATATTGATAAATATGAATCATGGTGCATTTATTCTTTTGAAATGCTCCAAGTTGAGTTGGACTTTTTAAAAGAATGCTAGAAAAGCTAAATCTCAACTGAAATAGCGGTAATTTGCCCTGCTGTTTGCATAAAGGATGGATTGTTCAGTGACATCAAAGTGCTTTAAAATTCAGTTTTTACTATTGGATTTGTGTGGTTTGTATAATTAGTATAGTCGAATACATTTTAGAAACATGTTAAATATCAGCTGCTAATACAAAATTTAGCTACTAAGGTCTTAAAATTTTGTTTATTCTATTTTAGTGCAATAAAACCTGTTAATAGTTTTGGATTTTAATCAACTGGTAGCATTTTTTAAGGGTAGTAATTTCTCTGTACATTTTACTTTAGGAATTCACCATCAAGTAATTATATTTCTGCATCTCTGCTGATCAGTTTAAATATAATTACTTTTCAACAGGTTATTGCCAATATGATCTGTTGAAAAGAGAAGTGCAGTGTTCCAAGTTTTAAGGAATTAATTTTCTACATTTAACTTCTATATAGAACATATTCCCTCATTTGAAATTTGGCGCACAACTCTGAGGAATAAATAATTACTTGGAAAATTTATTTAGATGCATTTCCTTAAGAACACTATGTCACATTTTGCTTTGGCAGAATGTTATGAATGGATAGCAGGGTTTTTTTTAGGTAAATGACAACCTGCTGAAGAATGAAACTTTGATTAGGTAATTCATGGAGATACTTATGTCCTGAAATGACTGTCATGTCTTTGAAGTGAAATAGACACTCAAGGCTGTTAAAATAAGTGAAATCTGTAAAATACCTAGAAGTGAATAGATCATTAATTTCCTGCAGCTGATACTGTATGTCATGCTAGTACATGTCCTTTTATTGGAATGCCAAGCAAGTGGCAACAAGTTGTTCCATTCATTTACTTTGCAAGAATTTTGGGAGGCTTTCTTACCATTAAGTAATACTTTTTCAGTCTTCCTTAGCTTGAAGCTACTGGAAATACTAGCTGCTATTAGTGTTTAAATATGAGCAACTGGTTTCAAGATTTTCCTATGATTAGTAAATAGTTTTATTTAATCAATTATTTTCAAAATTTTAAGTGAGAAAATTTCTAAAGTTTGAAGAAATATTTGGACTTGGCATTCTTCCCTGAATGAGTGGAAAGTGTTCACAACCACTTGCTGCTTTTTTTTTGCCTCAAGGTTGAAAAAACTTTGAGAAAAATATTTGATTGCTTTCATCTTTCTTAAGGTTTCTGTGAGAGTATTTAATAACTGAATATGTGAGGAAATTTTCAGTGTTATCTAAAAAGCTTACAGTGATTTACTTGCCTCAGTCAGTTTCACTAGACCACTCTCAGAGCCCCATCCAGCCTGGCCTTGAATGCTTCTGGGAATGGGGCATCCGCAGCTTCTCTGAGAAACCTGTTCCAGTGCCTCACCACCCTCACAGTAAAGAATTTCTTCCTAAAACCTACTCTCTTCCAGTTTGAATCCATTCATCTTGTCCTGTTGCTACAGGCTCTTGTAAACAGTCCCTCTCCATCTTTCTTCTAGGCTCCCTTCAGGTACTGGAGGGCTGCCATTATGTTGCTCCAAAGCCGCCTCTTTTCCAGGCTGGACAATCCCAATTCTGTCAGCTTTTCGTCACAGGAGAGGTGCTCCATCCCTCTGATGAATTTGGTGTTATAAATTACTCAAAACCTGGGCAGGAATGAGTAAATAAAATTTCATTAGAATCCATTAGAATTAAAAAGCAAAGGGGGGAACACCACGGGGAGTGTGATGGGACTCCTGCCAAAGGCTCCGCTCACAAACTGGTGTCTACACCTTTTATACACTGAGATTGCATTAGCATCATTAATATTCACGAGTAGTCCTTAGATGCCTTCTGGCACCTCCCACAGTCCATAGCTTTGCCCATATATGTATACTTGGCTCCTCCTGAGGCGTGTCAATCAGTCCTTCCATGCCTTTCCTTGGTGGAGCCTTTCTCATATGCTGATTGGTGGTGCCATGGTACCTTGCCAGGCCTCGCACAAGTGTCCCCACTCTCTGCTGCCTCCACAAAGGGCAAGTGCACGCCCTCCCCCACGTGTTTTACAGCCCTGTCAGCCAGAGCTGCCAGGCAGGAACCACGAAAAGGGAAGAGGGGGGAGTATTGAAGAGAGAACAGAAGAGGGTTCAAAACGATACTGGAACAACAAAAGTACGTGTCAAAAGAACTGTAAACCCCAACAACTTCTTCCCACCATACTCAACAATTCCTCCTCATTTGCATGAGCCAATCACCAGACCTTATTCATAACATTGGTGTCCCTCCTCTGTGCTCACTGCAGCAAGTCAATGTCCATCAGGTCAATGTCCATCCTGTGATGAGGACCCCAGAGCTGAATGCATTACCCCAGGTGAGGTAATGCATCATACCACTCTCTACATCAGGAAATGGTAGACAGTATCAAAAAATATATATAGGAGTTTAGATTAGTTGGGTGCATAAGATATCCCATTGTGTGATGTCCTGACGAATAGAAGTGAATATTAATTTTAAAGCAAGCCAGAGGTTCTTAGTTTTTTTTTCTTTTTTTTTTTTTTTTTTTTTCTTTTTTTTTTTTTCCCTGAAGAAGTGATCTGTCATTACAAAACATAATTTATGTAGAAGTATAGGGACATTGTATCTGCATTTGCATTTGGTCACTGCAATTAATCTGTAAATTGGAAATAATAATGGTATTTTTCTTGGCCAGCAACAACTAGAATGCTGTGAGATAGTTAAGAGAGGAAACAATTTTCAAATTAATATTTACCGCTGCAGAATGTTATGTGGCTAGGGAACAATATTTCCAACCTCCCATTTTGTTCTTTTTTCCTATCTGAGTTTAATACTATAATCTCATTTAAAATGTATTCTGCTTTTTGCTTTCCAGAACTAGGTCATGTTTTGATGGTTGCATTTGTATTCAGATGTGTGACCTAGTAAGTAGTTATGTCTTTTTAGCTATATTTTAGGAAAGAAGACCATTAAGTTACCTTTATAGATGAAATGCAGTAAAGGTTAATTATATCTTGAACAACTAGATAAACTTAGCTTTTCAGTATTGACTTCCTTTGGCTTTCTTTAGTTTCTGTCAATGTCATTAAATCCTTACACTGGTTGTTTTGTAAAAAGCTGTAGTATCATTTTGGAATACAGCTGCAGAACGGAATTTTCTGGAAATGAAATGCATACTGCACTTATTTATATGGGAATAATTTATAACTTCTTTCTAAATTTGGGTGAAGAAGTAAGGCTGCAATAAATATAACTTTGTTCATAAATAAATGCTTTAAAAAAGAGCTGGAAAAATTGAACAGAGACATTTGTTGCGGCACTTAGAGCTTTAAGTTGGGGAGGGGCAAATGAAAACAACCTCTATTTTTAGCAGTAGTTGCTTTTGCTAAAATTATACAAGAATTGTGGAGGTTTGTTTGGGGTTTGGGTTTGTGTGTTTGTGTCTGGGGTTTTTGTACTTTTTTCTTCGGGTGTTTTTTTTAGTTTTAGTGTTTTCTTTTAATAGTAAGAATTATAAGACTACTTGTCCATTACTATATTCTCACTTGAAGCACTTCGTTACTGATGTAAAGCTCTCTTTACCCTCAAGGAATTGGGAGAGAAAAGCCTTAATAGATCTCTTGTAACTATGCACAACAAGAAAGGCCTGACTAAATTAAGTCAAATGACAATGATTTCCAGAAGCCTTGTTTTTGAGGATTTGAGGGGAGAGGAGGAAAACCCCCCATCATTGTGCATCAGATCTTCAATATATATTTTATGCCTCCTATTAAATCCATGTTGTTCTTTATATGGGCTGTGGGGTCAGGGCTGTGATAGTGTGTATATGCTGCCTTTTGGGATTTCAGTTGCAAAACAGACTGAGACTATGTATGGAGCTGAATGCAATAACCACACTCCTCAATAAAAACACCAGATTTGATAAAAGTAAAAACTGAAGTTGTAGAAAGAATTTCAATTCAGCAAATACATATAATTACTCAAATTGACATTTGGCTCTAGCCTCTATTAAGTGAGGAACGCCACTTAATTGGCAAAGCTTTTCCAAAGAATGTAGGCATAAGTGCCCAAATCACATAAATAGGAAATAGAAATTGGAGACTGACTTTCTTGGTTAAAATTAACGTGTGGTCAGACTTGATTTTGCTTCACGTTTGGAGACAAGACACCTTACTCATGGCATGATGGAACCTAGATCTGAATTAAGTTAAGAATTAATTTTTTAAGTAAAATACTAAAGGTATTTGTTTTCTGTTGGTCTTGTTGAATTATAACAAATCTTACAGGTCTTTGTTGAAAACATTTGATTAGTTTCGATGCATAAGTGGTGATACAACTTCAATAGGTGGTGATATTTAGTTTATACATAGTTCCATCGGATATGGTTAATTTTAACATACTCCACTTTGAATGAGATCATCCAAAGTGAAAGCACCTTGTGGTCAGTTGCATGCATTCATGTTTTTTATTGTGTGCTTTTTATTTTATTCAGGGCAGATACAGCTGTATATTTACAGATTTTTTTTTTTTCCTTCTTTAATAGTTTTTTCTGTCCTTTTGGCTTTCAGTCATTACCAAACTTCTAATTTACCTAAAAGAGTGCACTTGTTCATCTTTCAGAGAAACATCTTTTTTTCAAAAAGGTTCCTAGTTGACTGTTGAAGATCATGCATACAAACATTTTTCGTGCCACATTATATGCTACAGTTTGATTTTGGACATAAACTGTCAAAAAGTGGCTTCAGATGTCCCAAGAATGGTATCAAAATTACAAAAAATTTCACTTGACTGCTAGTCTGCTAACTGCTACCACCTACCCATTGTGAAGGCTTCAAAATAAGCAAGAATTATCATTGATGAGGTGGGTGCTGTGCCTTATTTTACTATTTGAATCTCTGAGGCTTCTGTGGAGCTTTGGTTAGCATTTTAACCCTGGTTTAGTAGTGAACACTCAAGATTTACCAAATTTACCAAATCCATCTGTGTTTGCAGGAAATAGATCTGGCCATCAAAGATGGAGTACTCTAGTTTGTAAATCCTTTGATAAGAACGGTGGATTTCTTATCAGAAAGGGAAGAGAGATACAGGCTATAGTTGCATTTAGTGGGAAGCTGAATGAAATTTCAGATAGTTATCAAATTTGAAAAAGAAGAAATTACATCTAGCAGAGTCATGCTTAACATCCAGCCTCAGGCATCATGGTCTTTCTGTGTTGCTGATGCTGTGAAGTGTAGATTTTAGCACAGTATTTTGCTTGCTGTGTTATGATGTTGCCTCTTTGATTAAGTGTACAGCATAACTAATACAGTCCCTGAATGCCAGCATTCTGAGTGTCTTGCTAGGGTCTTTGTTGTTTTCCAATATTAGATTTATTTATTCTCTTGATATTGAATTAAGATAGCATTTGACTAAGTGTTGTCTGATCCTGGTGCTGCTGTACAGTTGTGACAAAAATCAACATAACCACAGCAGTAGTTTGGTTTTTCTTCTGGTAGTAATTCCTAATGTTGTTCTGGATGACAAGAGGCTATGGTCTGGCTCTTTAAGTTTCCTTCCACTAAGGCAGCTGTACCAAAAGTAGGATGCTACTTGCTCAAATGGTTTATTGAGATCAGCATAGCCAGTTTGTGCTGTTAAAACAGGGCTCCAGTATCACCTGCTATCCAGGGCTTCCATTCCCTCTCCAGGGAGCCACACTGTGCATGTTTGATGCATTGGTAACGCTATCCTTTCCTCACCCTGTTCAGGTTTGAAATTGCATGTTTCAATCGCTGAATGAGAAAGAATAGTTTGCTGCCTCTTTGCTTTGCCTGTCTTGGTCTCTGGCTCTGTTCCTTGAACAAGTTGGTATTCAAAGGGTAGCAACTCCTTGCATGGTACTGAAAGCATAATGTTGCCCTTCTATCGAAGAAATCCTGATCTTACTGATTGGGCCAAGGACAAGGCCTTGACTTTAGGATTTTCAAGTCCTGTAGTAAATACACCTTTTGCATAGGTAGGCACTGGCTTGATGATATTACTATTCTAGCTTGNCTGTGAAACATTAAGGAGTGTTTCTTCTGTAGTGTTCCATGAATGAACCAGCTTGAAACTATTCCTTGGTTAGTTATACTAACTTAGAAATTAAATACTTTAGCGCTAGACTGGAGAATGTGTTGTGTCAAATAAGAGTGCTAGTAATAATAGAGTATGTGTTATCATCATACTGTAAATCAGACAGCTAGAAAATAAAAAAAAATGAAAACTGTATCTAATTTAATTCTCCTAACAACAGAGATTATATTAGAGACTATAGCTATTCGTGTATATTATATACAGACTATAGTTTGAATTTTATTTTGTGTGCTCTTTAAGAGAGAAAAAAAAACTTGCATAGAAATAATGTAAAAATGTAACTGAATTCATTTAACTCCTCTGTGTTTCATAAATTCACTGCTTGATTATGTGCTGTGCTGTTTTTGTGTAAGAAATAAGTCTGTAAATATACTTAGTAAGACTAAAAAATATCATAAATCATTTTTATTTTTCTTTTATCCAAAGCTTTCATTCATTTGCACAGAAAGTGGAATCTGTCATCTAGGGTTTACTTCATTATTGTCTTACTGAGGGCAGAATGAAACTGCAAGATGAAACATTAGTAAATATGAAGAAACTAAAGAATCTGTTTATCAGACTGAGAGATGATTGAAATATCTAAATTATTTTTTATAGTACAGGAAAATCATGGAAGAGTTGGACACAGAAAACTGTAGCTGAAAGGTTTAATTCCTCTTTCATTCCCATTATTTCCCAGTTCTGTTTCTATTATCAACAATGTAGAACACTCTCTCTTGCTTGTCCATAATAAAGTACCAAATAGAAAATTTTAAAATAAAGAATGTAATATTCTTCTATTAAAGTTGGAACATTTTTTTCAATTCAAAAATGCATTGATTCTATGTCATATATAAGAGTGAATGATTAATGGGTAAATTGGGAAATTAATAGGATTGAGTGAGGTGCTTTAGCCTTTGTCAGAATAAATGGAAGAAAAACTTTATTCATACCTTTTGCTTAATAATCAGCTCTAATGTGCAATAGCCAGTTTCATTATAAAGCAAAATTTCTTTACAAATACTAAAAATATAATTTTTTTGTGCCGCTATTTACTATTATTGATCGTCTTCCTGCACTTTGAAGGTATTAAAGCAAAGACAGTAATGTTCAAGTCTATCAACAGTTGTAGTCTATTAAGCTTCTTATCTAAAGCACAGGAATTAGAGGGTACCTAAAAGCCTTTCATAGTTGTAACTAGCAAATGTATGGCACAGAATTCTGTATGAAGACTTTGAAGTGTGTGCGTTTATGTAGATGAATATATTTTTGAAACGTGGAGATATAGAAATTAATTGAATAATCACTTTGTCATTATTTTTGCACTTACGAGACGTAAAGCTTTGGAACATTTAATTATTTGGCTTGTGCAAAAGTGGTTTGACCAATGTTCTCTACTGTGAAGTTCATGTAGGAAGATTTGACAGTCTCTCTCAACCACTTTCAAATGTTGCTGCATGTGCTGGTTGGTTTTCTTAGTATTGCAGAATGGATAAAAGTACTTGTTGAAGTATTTTGTTTCTGTTCGCTTTTTTCCCCATAGGAGAATCTTTTTTTGATTATAGTGCTTGTAACTGGAAATGAAAGCAAACTGTGGTAGTCACTGACTTGATTACAGATTTTGCAAGGCAAAGTAACTGCCTGAAACAAAACTCATTGCCAAGGTTATATGCTATCACAATGTTGCTCTTCAGGAACAGGTCCCCCAAAATTAAATCAAGATACAGAGCTGTGTTGTAATTATTTTTCTGATTTTCTGTGACATAAATTATTTAATGTGTTAAATGTAGTTAAATGATCATAGTGCTCCTAGTATAAAGAATATTCCAGTTATCAGAACTGCACGTGGACTGCCTCTACTTGCCACTCAAGGGGCATAGCTTATGCCCTTTGTGCCCCACCCTTTTTTTTAAAGTTAAAAGGTCTTAGTTTTTATAATCAAGAGCCACATCACCAAGAAACTTCAAGAATCTTGGTAGTGAAGAGGTGGAAGAGAAATTTATTCTGAGTTACAAAATAAGAATATTTAGGTATAAACTTAATTGTTTTAGAAACAAAGTAAAAATCCATTCCCAGTTATTATGCAAGCTAGGACATAGTTTCAGATAATCATTACTGCTGATTCAAAATTCTTTTATGTCTGTGACCTTTTGAAAATTCTTTTGTAACTTGTAACCAGTCAACTTGGACATTTTGGGTTCATAAAGAAACTCTGTAAAGTAACAGATATCAAACCTTTCAATACTGTTGCAGGAATCAGCCCACAGACTTGCAGTATTACATGGGTTTGAGCTATTTTTAGTTGAAATATACACTAAAGATAAATGGCATGTAAATAAGTGCATTGCTCTGTAATAACAAGACTAAAATTTATAATTCTTTATTTGACATTCTCACTCTTAAGATATGACTCTTTTTTCCTCTTTCTTGCCTTCCTAATGGGTGACCTGCAATCATGGAATTTACACATATGCCCTTAGTGGTATTTAAACATTTTGGGAGCATGTGACCATTCTTTTTATTAATTTGAAGTCTTCATTGTTACTACATTTAAATGAATGTACGAAGAAATGGGGAGGAAGCTTTCTTATCAGTGGATTAAAATTTGTCCTTGGAGAGGTTCTGGAACAAAAGTGAAAACTGAACTACTACTGGGCACACAAGGGACAAGAGAGTCAGAGAAGGGAAAAATGTTGCTTAACCAGTCTGACAGCCTATGATGAAATGAGCGGTTTGTTAGATGAAGAACAGGCAGTGGATATTGTCTACCTTGACTTCATTAAGGCTTTTGACAGTACCTATTGTAAAATTTTGGTAGAGTAACTGGTGAGTATGGACTGGATGAAAAGACAGTGAAATGGATCAAAAATTGCCTGTAAGAATGGGTCCAGACTGTGCATCAGCAGCATGAGGTCTGCTTGGAGGCCCCTAGCCAGTGTGTATCCCAGGGTTCAGTCCTGTTAGACATCTTTAATGGTCTGTATGATTGGATAGAGTGTAGTCTCAGCAAGTTTGCTGATGGTGTAAAATCATGGGGAGTGGGTTGTGCTGCCATTCAGAGGGAACTCAGCAAGCTGAAGAAATAGACTAACAGGAACCTCAATAATTTCTACAAAGGAAAATGCAAACAACCTCATGCACCAGGTACATGATGGGGGTACTGACAAGAAAACCAGCAGCACAAAAAAGCCCTGCAGGTCTGGGTGGGTCACCAAGTTAAGTGTGAGGTAGCACTGTGCCCTTGTGGCAAGGAAGGATGCATTAGGATGAGTGTTGCCAGGAGTTAAGAGAGGTGATCCTTTCACTCTCATCAGCACAGGTGGGCCACTGCTGGAGTATTATGGCCAGTTCTAGGCTCGTCAGTAAAGGATAGAGGAAAGTCCAGTGAAAGGCCCCCAAAGTGATGAATGCTCCAGACCATCTCTTCAGTGAGAAAAGGTTGTGCAAGCTAGGACTAGAGAAGAGAAGGCTCAGGAGGTGATCTCAGCAATATATGAGGGTGTTAGAAGACAAAGCTAGGCTATCTCTGGTGGTTTCCAGTGACAGGACCAGAGGCAATGGGCAGAAACTGGAACAGAAGAGATTCTCCCTGAGCATCAGGAAGTCCTTATTCACTGGGAAAGGGACTGAGCATTGATACAGTTTACCCAAGAAGTTGTGGAATCTCCCTCCTTAGAGATCTTCAAAAGCCACCTGGACATGAGCTGGAGCAGTGTGTTCAAGGTGATGCTGGTTGAGCAGACAGGCTGGACAAGGTCAGCTCCAGCGTAGACCATTCCGTGATTTAAGGGTTTCCTGTGTGCTGCAGACCTACAGCAGCAGATATTTTCCACATTTTCTTAATTTGCTAAAGTTAAATAACAAATTGTGAAACTGTTAATCTTTCTCAATTTCTAGCATACTTTCCTCTAGTAATCCATCTAATACTGACAGTATGCAGGATATTTTTATACAGTTTGTCCTCATGGCTTTATGTTTTATGAAATCCATTATTCAAAAGGAAAAATTACTTTCTGGAAATGCCCCCTAAAGTCCTAGTAAGCTGTTCACTAATCAACTTTATTTGTCAAAAAATCAGAAATGCACATGTGGACTAAATAGTTTGGACAGTCTATTTGTTTGTTCTGTGGCAATTCATTTGTGTTGTTATTTAGAATTGAATTCTATAGCTACTTCTGTCTTAGATGGGTACTCGCAGTTTTTGAGGCAAGTAGAATATGCTCACTACTTTCTTTTCAGTTTCATTCTGAGAAACAAGAATTCTTCTGTTCATAATTATAAAAACAAGTCAGGGTTTTGAATCTGGTTCAGTATGTGCTAGAGGTAGTGACAAGCTTCTGGTTTATATCTGAATAGCTGTTCTATCTGAAGGTTGGTTGCCAGAGGTCACTGAATTAAGATGAGAAAGGATCAATAAGGACCTTTTTTGAACATTGTCCCGGTACAGGACAACACAGAAATAGCAGGGGAAGTTAAGGTGACTATCTTTCATTTTAATGTTTTGTATCCAATGCATAAAAAGGCAGGCTTTAAACTGAGGCTTCATTTGAATGTTTGTAGATACCAAATTCTGCTATAATTAGTTGAATTGAAAGTATTTGCTCTAATCTGTAAAAAGTACTTAAAAAATATAAGTTAATTATATCTAAGGGACTGTATAGGATGTTTGCATTGTTAGGGGTTGAGTGGGTTTTCATGGAATTTTCTTTTCTGATTCATGGGAATCATGAAGTGTTACTGCAGTAAGAATGCAGACCTTTTAGAGAAACTGAATTCTATGTCTATTGGATTTTAGTTCTTTAATGATGACTCCTACATCATAGCCAAAGGAAAGAAGTACTGCTGGTATTCTTCAGGTTGATTGTAACAACTGCCAAGCTACAAATGGGTAATTCTCATACACTTCATTGGCACTTGAATAGTCTAAATCTCAAAATCTTGTGTCTAGCTCAGGAATGTTTTTTTTTTCTGTTTATATGAGTATGTGGTACAGTTGCTTACAGATAATCGTACATGTATAAATTTGTTTAGCAAGCAAGGAGAACACTCCAAGGAGGTTGGTCTTTTTGAATTTGATATATTCTGAATTTGTTATTCTTTCTCCTGCGTGTTAAATATTTCAGGTTGATCAGTTTGGACAAGTTCATTTAGGTTGACCTAAATGAACACAGGAACACAGATCACAAAGTCTGGAATTCTGGATAACTGTATTATTCTTTCTCTGCCTGTTTCAGGAACTCACAGTAAGGGATCAGCATTAGTAGTAGGTCCTTTGAGTAATTTCCAGCTGAAGAAAGTGGTTTTTTGCCTGTTTTGTGAAGGCTACTGTATATAATGTTTCATAAAAACAAGGCTACTTTCATATGTAAATTTTGCCATTTTGGTTTTACTATATGTATTCATTCTTCATATTTCCTTCTCCCTGCTAACTGTGGAAAGTAGGTTTTTCCTTGTTCATCAGGCCACTTATTTTTTTGTCAATAATGAGAAATCGAGGTTGTGCAGGAATAAAAAAAGACTGCTTGAGAGTTATTAAAGAAGTGTCACATATAATCCTCCCAGCTATTATCTTACATGTCTGTAATTTTATAAGAACTTTCTTAATAAATTAGTCAGAAGACTAAATAGTCATTTATGATTCAGGTCAGTAGAATCCAGGCAGTTTCTGCTTTCTATTTGGGGAATGTCAGTATCCACAATAGTATGAATCAGCTGTGTGGGCGTTATGGCACACATCTGAGAAACTATTTAGTGGTCAAGTCCTCCAGACTAGGTGCCTGTATTCACATGCTGGCCTGTTGTTTGTCATATCATGGTCTAAGCAGAAAGGAAATCCCTTGTTAGTCACCAACAGTAGACATCATGTGGGAAGTCACTTGAAGATGAAATAACAATTACCTGCCTCAGAACAATTGTGATTCTTTGAAATTACTTCCAACACATTACATGTGTTTTTATATGCTTAATTGCAAAGTACTCCCCCTGTGACATTCTGTACTCATGGCAAAACTGTGGGAGAGTTTACTTACTCTATTCTACATCTTTCAGTAATGAAGAGTCACAGGAGAGCAGGAGGTGCCCAAGACTACAAGATGCTGCCAGTCTGCCTAATCTAAAACTACATGTGATATGTCTGTTTACCAGGGATGTATTCCTGAAGTTGAGCTGAAGTTTCACAGTTACTGCAGTGTAGGAAGCAGGTCCATTTCTTTATATTGTATATGACATATTTTCTATTTTGTTTGAGCTGTTTATGGGTTTAGTTTAGCTATCTAATGTTACTAAGTTTATTTTACCTTATTGAAGTTATTCAGTTTATCTGTTGGTCACTCTACCTGTATCATGTCTTGAATGGCCAGTAAACATCCTTTTTTACAGGTTTTGTTAGCTTCTGTGCTAAGACATTGTTCCTGAAACAACTTAATACATAAAATTTATTTTGATCTGCTTGTTCTCATTTGTCTTCTCTTCAGCTAGAAGTCATTGCTCCTGTGATCTCAAATATAGGGACGTGTTTTTGTCTTACGTCTGGCTCTGTTGGTGACATAGCATAAAAACTGAATTGGACCCTTCTATTTCTTACTGTACTTAGAACCTTACTTTTTTGTAATATAATTAAGCAGTGATGTTACATTAGGATGTGACTACTGGGATTTGCTTGGGATGTGTTTTATGTGCAGAATAGAACTGTTTTTACAGACTAAGCAGTGTGTTTTACATTAAAATAGATGTGTGAAGTAATTGTGTGAATTAATTGTGTGAACTACCTTATTATTTATTGTCCTTCATGTTCTTCGGCATCCTATGGTAACTCGGTGAAATTCTCTAACTAAAGTTTAATGCTGCTCATTACTTAGTCTTTAAAACTCCTTCTAACATTAATCTTTATATATACATAGTCTATTCTTTTCTGTGTTATACTCTCTCATTTAGTTTAGCTAATCTGTTTATTTTACATATATATAACACTCCTCTTTTATTTCAATATGCAGCTCATGATTGCATCCTGATAAACCTGTATCACATCTAGAATTTAGCACTAATGAATAGTAGTGCGACAATTGCCTGAAATTTATATCTTGTATTTTGAACAGTGACAAAAATGTGGAATGTTAATGTATAAAATCACTAGGCCTCTTGGCATAGCTTTAAATTTTTTTTTTTATCACTCATAGCAAATGAGCCTTGTCATGTAGAATCATTGTGGAGATTGACCTGTCTGTATGTGTAATTTATTGTTCCTAAAATTTGAGTGCATACAACTCAAGCCTACAGGGCATTATTTGTCAAACATCATCTCTGGTTTTTTTATGGGCTCAACAGTTTTTGGCAGTTGTACATTAGAATCATACAGACAAATGTGATCAGGTGTCTCTTATGCTACAAAATACTAATTGTCAAAGAAGCTTTACCCTTGTTAACAAGTTCTAGTAGCCTAGAAACTCAGTTTACAATCCCAAGTGATTACTAACTTTCTTCTGTGCTAGTCTGATGCTTCACAAGAACATGTTAAAAGGATTAATTTCTTAAATTCTTTTAATAGATACACGTAAGACTATTACAGGGAATTCGTCTTTTGGCTTTCATTCACTGTCAACTCTTATGTCAGGTGATCCTTTCAAATTAATATCCTTGGGAAGTGGTGATTCTAACATACATTATCAAACTGCTTTTTATACTCTTAAATTATGATTTTTTTATTATTTCGTGATAGCAGTGCTGGCTGTAATTCTTGAAACCAAGCTGTTTTATAATACTCATTCTGTAACTTCCATTTCCATGTGTAATAGTTTACTTGAATTGCATCATAGCTAACTCCGGAAGTTGCTTATCTCAGGAAAGTATTCTGCCTTGAAGTACTGCAAAAGCCATGCAAGTAGTGCTCAAGATGCTGTTTGCTAGTCTCTGATAAATGGAACATTCATAGAGGCTGGAAACTGTAGTTAACAATGACCCTGCCTTCATGTTCAGGCAAACTATTTTTTATTTACCCCTGGCAAAGGCATATTTTTTTAAGAGAAAGGCTAGCTGTGTCAGCTAGCAAAATTGCAAGACTGTTTGGTAAATTGGTTGTGTTGACAGGGTTATAAGTTTCTGTCAGCAACTGGGCCCTGCTGGAAATGAGAGTTGCCTTTCCATATAACTAAGAAGAAATAAATGAAGAGCAGATTTTTTTACTGTTCCTCTGTCTCCCATGCCTTCTGTGGCAGATGGCAGGTCTAATGGATACCTTGAGCTTTTTTAAGTCACTGAAAGAGCTCTTGCAAACAGTAATCAGTAGCCTCTTTTGGCAAATGGATTCAGATAATCACTATTAATCATGATCTAAATCAGCAACCCAGGGCCTTTGTTTTAAAGCATCTGCTAGAATCTTGAAAAGCATTGCTAAGGTTTTGTCCTTTTTTTTGAAGACAATTGGATTTTTATTAGTTGTTAATCATAAAAGCAGGTCAATTTGCAGCTAAAATAGCCTTTGTTTGATTACGTATTTTGTTTGTTAACCAGTGGGAGACTACAGGCTTGTATGGTAATTTTCATGCTGATATATGCCAATATTTAATTGATTCTTTTCTTAAATGAAGTTATCTGAAGTTTCTCAGACAGGGAAGAGGTAGCACGATTTCTAAATTTAGAACTAGCTAGTTCACAAGGAAGGGTTCTAATTGATACATTAAATTAATAATTTTTGTCATATTACCCTTCTAGGTTTGAAAAGGTAATAAGTCTTTTTAAGTCTTTCATTTATATGTTCACAGAAGAGTTTTTTCTCTTCCATTTCTGGCAATAACTGAATGAACTGGTCATTGAGTTCAAGTAGCTGAAATACTAAAACAAATAATTTTTTTTAACATCTGCAGAAAAAGCTGTTGCTGTCAAGAGCTGGTTTAACATTTCAATAAACTGTACACCCAAGTGTCCAGCTAGTGAATTACTTTTGACTATCTTTGAAACTTTACTAGTGACAATGTACTACTGGACTACTGTTTGGGTATATTTTAAAATGGATAGCTTGTGGTAATTCTCACACTAAATATAATTAAAGCTGTAATATACAAGTTTATTTCTAAAATGAAAATGCATTTTTCATCAAACTTTGAGTGGTGAAGAGGGATGAAGATAACTTGAATTTGCAGAAGATGAAAAGCAGTGTTTTAAGCTGATTGTTTAAATGAATTTCCTGTGTCAGAGCACTAATGATAAATTATGTACAAACCATAGTCTCAAAGGCCCCACTACCTGTCGTGTGTGCTGGGAGTATGTGCACCTGTTTGTCAAAATGAAGACTTTCCCACCTCTATTAAGCTTTTAGCTGCCGCTTTACAGGAGAAAAGGGGCAATAGTGGCGGCCACTATTACTAGTGGTGGTCTGGGAATGTCAAGACACAGAGAGCTTCTAGCTGTGAAAGCATCACAGGCATGTGATACGTACATGCACCTCTATTTCTTTGGAGACTGTTTGTATAACTGCTTTGTATAGCTCTGCTATCTGAGTTCTGGAAGTTTTAGAGAAAGACATGGAAACCTATTCAGCCACAGAGGGATAGGGAGAGTAATTTTTTTTTACCAAAATGTTGCTGATCAATTTTTAGTCACAGTGTATTTTATGAAACTTTTTTCCCATACTATGACTGTAGAATGAGCAAAATGTAATGAAATCATATTCCAGAGTTGTTCTTTATGAGGTTGGTGTTAATGGATACTTTCTTTTCCAGCTAATCTGCCGGTACCTACTATTGCTGCAATAGATGGAACTGCCTTAGGTGGTGGCCTAGAACTCGCATTAGCCTGTGACATACGGGTGGCAGGTAGGTCCGAATACTGCTGTGGAATGTAGCGGCTTTTAGTGTTACAGCTGGCTTGACTAATCAGTCTGTTGGCAACAGTCTTATAAAACTTACTTTGTGTTTGGCATTGTTTATAACCCATTATTTTAAAGGACTTTAGCAGAAACCTAAGTACTTGCTAATGTTTCATTTAAAACAACTTAAATGTTTATTTGGCTCTTCTGACCCTAATTTTATCCGTTTTGCCAGAAGGGTTGTGCAATTCTNAAAGTTGCTAGTGAGTGTATTATTGCATAAGAAATTAAATCATAAAAGTGATGACAACTCTTGAAAACAGGAACCTTGAGCTAATAAGCTGTCAGAACTGTAAAGCAAATGGAAACTTGGTCCTGAGTAATTAGCAGTAACTTAGGATTTATAAAGTTTTTTGACCTTAGAGAATATTCTGTCACCTAAAAAATCCAAATAATCAGATAGAGAGTTCTACCCCATACTAAGATGTTAAGCAATAACAGCCATTTTCTTTTAGTACTTTCCATTTGGAAGCAAGTCTCTGTTACTCTGTAATTGCTTACTTGCTGTGTGAAAATTAATAAAGTACTGTATTTGCCTTGATGGCTGTAGTTGGATCTTTCACTAAAAGCAGATAAGTTGAATCTATTTGAAGCCTTTTTAATAAACAAATGCTTTAAAAAGTGATTTATTGTTCTTTTTGAAGAAAATTTAATATATTAGCAAACTTCTAGATCATTATTACGTATTCTTGGTAGTTTTTTTCCTTCTACATTATAGTAAGAACTCCTTTACATTCTGTTTTTTAGCATCTTCTGCTAAAATGGGCCTAGTTGAAACAAAGTTGGCAATCATTCCTGGTGCAGGTATGAATGTTTTGCTTTTGCTACCACATATCACTAAATAATGTATATACTTAGTATTAGATTTTTAATTGGTTATGGATTTCTTCTTATTTTTATATTTCTGATAAATATTACAGCATGTGTTACAGCTTATTGCTTGTATTATATACCAGAATTAATTAAAAAGTGTTTTTCTTATTTTCAGGGATGGTCACCTGTATATTATGCTTTTAAACAAAGTCTTCATTAACTAAGTCAACATTCAGTGATTCTGTAAATGACTTTTAATATGTTGATCTGAAGGCTGAATAATTTTGCTAAGGGTCAAGTGAAGAAGAAGGATTAGCTGTCAGTGTACAAAAATTCTTAATTTGAATTAAGATCCACTTTTACATAACATTTGGTACTTTAGGATTCAAAGTCTGTTTTCAGGCTGCTTGCATATTGGTTGTAAAGAGTTTAAGAACTGAAACTCTAGCTGTGGATAAATCTGTTACCTTGCCAAGATTTTTTTGAGTCAAAAACTTCTATATTTGGAAGGCCAGTTGACCTGCTTTTTGTAGACTCAAGGTGAACAAAAGTGACATAATCGATAATTTTCAAGGAGTTGTTACAAACCTTTTGTTTTTATTTTATGTATAAATCATTGCTACTTGAATTAAATATTTGTTGGTCTGGGAAAAGGGAAATAACTAGGAAAAAAGTGCATCCCTGTGATTTTTTTGCCTTGATTTCTGTGGGTTCTTGACAGCTTTATACTGTTTCTTTGTTCCTGTTTTCTTTCTAATGGGTGGAACTTTTTTGAAAGTGCTTCATCCAATTCTAATGGATACCATTTCAGGTCACATTAAAAAAAACAGTAAAAATGACCATAGGGCGTAGTGGTATGAACTTTGTGTATAAAACTGTCCCATCCTATGACTAATCTGGACAATTATTGTACAATTTCAATTGCTCTATTATTTTGGTTATTGTTGAGATGTGACTTCAATCAACACTTTCTGTGGTCAGAGCTACATTTTACATAAGGAAAACAGTTATGATTGATGTCTGGTTTCTTTTTAGTGGTGGATAAAGATAATAATGCAGCTGATTTTAAAGATGTATTTACTGGTAGTGGTGTTGTGATGAAATAATATGCCTTGCCAATAAGTCTCAGTGAAAAAAAAAGACAGAAATTTATGTTATTTATCTTTGTTGTCAGTTTTGCTCACTGTCCTCCCACTCCCTCCTTTCCTAAGCAGTTCTGTAGGACAGTATTAGAAACATACTCTTCAGTTCAAGAAATTCAGCTCAAATTCTCCATATATTCTCTGGATTCAACTTTTTTAGGTTGTCTCATTTCCTTGTCTTCAGTTAATTATAGATATTTCAAACTTCTGTGCTTTTATCTTAAAATGCTAGTTAACTGACTCGTTATAAGTTTCATTCAGAATATTTTACTGCTACTCAGACTGAAGTTTGAAAAGTCTTTTTTTTTTTTGTTCTCATCTTAAAGTAATGGTTCAGGTGTATGTCTCTTCAGCTCCTTGGAAATGTGACAGATTTAATCTCGTTACACTGACTTTTCAACTTACAACATTTTGGGGTACGTTCAGTGATGAATTCTTTTCTCTATTCCTATCAGCCTTTCTGACAACTATTTTTATTGAATATATGTGAGCTAATCATAACTTTTTCTTGATCAGCCTTTGCTTGCATCAGTCCTGTTGAGTAATGACAGTGTTTCAGGCCTTTTTGCTTCTTGTCATCCAAATAGTAACTGATTGTGCCTTTTGTCATCAGAAAGTGAAGAGTGAGTGAAGGAATTTTGCATATGTCATTTAGGTAGGGAAGCCAGATATACACGCTTGAACCATTGGCTCCATGGGTTAGTGGAATATTTTCTAAGAGTGTTTATTTCAAACTGCTCTCAGCCAAAACAGAACTGCAGAGTGGAGCTGAAAAGAAAGAGCTGTTGCTCTTAAGAAGTGGATTTCTGCTGTCATGTAGTACACCTGAAATCTGCTGGCAAACTGAGTTGCTTCTTTGAACTAGGTCCCTGTACCATGGCAAGCCACTGTTTTTATTCTGCTCTGTTAGCTGTCAGGAGTATGTGGTAGACGTAAAATTTTAGCTCGGGTGATAATTAATGTGGGTGTTTGAGGTTATGTGGAAAACATATTTAAACAGGGAGGATTTGCTCCTTTAAAACCCCAGAAATTTATAATCAAAGAGCTATGTTATAAGATAGTTACAAGAATTTAATGGTATTAAAATATAGATCTAGGGTATATCAGCTGTTATATTTTCGATCTTGTTGTATATCATAGTTTATTCCATTCTTAATGAAATATGGGTATCAAAAGACAAAATGAGGTGCTGTCTATTGACCAGCTAGTTTTAACACAGGTGAAAGAAATTTTTCTTTTGAATATGCACAGATACACTGCAACTTTCTAAAGGCTAAATTTGAGCAGCAGTTAGTTGAGTTAAACAAAATGATTGTTCATTCTAAGTCTGCTCAGGGTCTTGACCTAGTAGGCATTTATAGAGTATGCTGTCTTGTAGCAGGTTGAATCTCCTCAGAAAATTCATCCATGGCAGACAAAATAGCAAGACCAAGTGGGATGACAGCAGTGCCTCCTTTTATACAATAGCTATGTTCACAGACCTGCTGTTTATGTCGTGAGGGAGCGGGATTATTATTCTGCATCTAGAAATCTAAACCCAGTTTTTGCAGTATGGAAAAAGCTCAAACTGCCAGAATGTGAACTAGGAAAAGTAGAAAAACTTCCTGATTTTCCTCTTGAGTATATCCCACTTTCTAATAAGGGAGAAAAGATTCAAAGAACTAGTGAAAAAGTGTAGCAGAGAGAAAAGCTTGGTTACTTGGTGATGGGAAGTTACATGAAATGAATGTTGATGATTTTTGTTTTCTAAGGAGAGTCTGCCAATCATCATTGCACAAGTGGTCTTCTGCCAACACGAAAAAACAAGTGTCATAGAATCATTTGGGTTGGAAAAGACCTTTAAGCTCAAGAAGTCCAATTGTCAAATAAGCACTGTCAAGTTCACCACTAAACCATGTTGCTAAGTGCCACATCTGCACCACTCAAGTGACTCAACCACTTCCCTGGATAGCCTATTTCAGTACTTGACAACTCTTCAGGGAAGAAATTTTTCCTGATATCCAGTGTAAATCTCCCTTGGTTCAGCTTGAAGCATTTGTTACTTGGTAAAAGGGTTTGACCCCAACCTCCTTTCAGGTGTTGGAGAGAGCGCTAAGGTCTCCCTTGAGCTTCATTTTCTCCAGGCTTAACAATCCTCAGCAGTTCCTCACAAGACTTGTGCTCCCTTCATTGGCTCTATTGCTCTTCTCTTGACATGCTCCAGCACCTTAATGTTTTTTCTATAGGGATCCAGAACTGCCCACATGATTCAAGGTGTGGCCTCACCAGTGCCAAGTACAGGGGGACAATCACTGCCCTGGTCCTGCTGGCCGCACTATTGCTGATACAGGCCAGGATGTCACTGGCCTCCTTGGCCACCTGGGCACAGCTGGGTCATGTTCAGGGCTGTCAACCAGCAGCCCAGGTCCTTTCCTGTCAGGCAGCTTTCCAGCCACTCTGCTTCAAGCCTGAAACATTGCAAGGGGTTGTCTCCCAAATGTCTTGTCTTTTTTTTGTGAAGTTCAGAAACAGAACAGAAATCAAAACTTTCTGTTCAGACAGGCTGGTCTTCTTTCCCATTGACTCTTCTTGCCACCCAGGAATGGTCTGCTCCTCTGCCTTTAGGATTTTCTTCTTGAAGAATGTCCCACCTTCCGTAAAGCCTTAGCCCTTCTGGACTGCCTCCCAAGGGACTCGAACTAGTCTCCTAAACAGGCAAAAGTCTGTCCTCTGCAAGTCTGAGGTGGCAATTCTGCTGACCCCCTTCTTTACTGCTCTGAGAACTGAAAACTATCATTTCATGGTTCCCTGTACCCTAGATGGCCTCCAAGCAGCACATCATTCTTCTGTTTGTAAATAGCTGTAGGGCAACCTGGCCTCTTGGCTTACTCACCAACCCTGTCAGGAAATTATCTTCCACGTAGTCCAGGAATCTCTTAGACTGTTTCTTCTGTGCTATGTTGTATTTCAGAGCATGTGTGAGTCTGTTCATCCCCTCTCTTCCTCATGTTTCTTCACTGTGAACTCAGTGTCTGTTAGCCTGTTGTGATATAATCTGCGGTTTACAGGGTAGAGGTTGCAAAAACAAACAGTCCCTAGAATTTTATTAAAAGTAGGTGGCCAGATGAAGGGAAAATTTTATTGGCCTCAGATGAAGAGGTTTCAGGACAAACTAACCTGTTCTTCGGCATGCAAAAAAGGGCACAGGAGGAAGTTACTGTGTTTGTCTTAGCTGTGGATAATGTTTCAGTCAGAATACTCATCGCAGTGGACAGCCATGAGTTTGTATGAGACAGGATTTCATGAGAAACCAGACTTCATTAGCTTTGCAGTTTTGAAGATGATTGTTATCAGGTCAGAGTGACTTTTCTCAAAGCTATTCATTGCTAAAAGAAGTTACCATTTTTTGATTTCTTAGTTAAAAAGCTGTTTAAACAACTTATTTTCTGTGTAATCCTGTGTCTGTACAGAACTTAAAATAGTGTGGGCAGTCTTTTTACACAAGAAAATTGTGCTCATTCTCTTTGTTTTGTTTCCCAAACTGACATTAAAAAAGTGCAAATATCTGTCATTAATTGAATGTTGTTTTTGTTGTCTCTCAACTTGCAAAGGACGTGTTTTTCAGTGACAACTTTCTATCTATCTCAGCCAAAAATCATCTTTTGGAGCATTTTTTTGTTGAAGTCCTTTGTTTTTCTGCTTTGTAACTTTTTTTGCTTTATAACTTTAAGACTGTCTCAATTCATTATGTAATTCAGTTGTTTATCTTTAGATTCTCACAGTGGATGTTGTACTAAACCTGAAATTGGTAGGTGATGCCTTTCTGACAGATCTGCTTTTATTTATTAGTATTGTATTTATATACCACTCAGTATTAGATCTGTTATGAGAAGATAAAAGCGCTTGTAAAGAATTTACATAAACTTCCTACTCTGTTAATGGAATGAGATATATTAGTTTCACAGGGGGAAGTATTCTGTGATGGCAAGAAGTAGAAAAGACAGGCATATATATAAAAAATAATTTGCATTTTCTTTATGCAGTTTATGTCCATAAAATATTTAGGTGTAAGCTAAAGGTATTGGTATACATCAACAATTATGTTTCCACAAAAAAAAGGACCTTCATTGAAATTTATATGCTTGTGTAAGCAGGTAATTTGACTTGGTAGATAAAAAACTGCTTATTGGCCTACATACTTACAGCTGTTTCTCTCGTTGTTGTTGTTGTTGTTGTTGCTGTTGTTGTGTTTGTAGAGGCATTTTAATTAGCAAGGCTTTGTTCATTTCATCATCATTTTGCCTTTATTCTTCCATGCCCCTCCCAGAAATCCCACTACTTCATTATCAAACTGTCCTCCCCTGTTTAATATCAAAATAAAAAGCAAGCGCATAGCTCTGGGATCGTGCTTTCCTTGAGAACATTCAGTTGAAAAGCTTATTTTATGAAGAAGACTTTAAAAAAGGGGAAGAAAACAAAAAGAGACTGTTAACTCTCTAAGAAAGTCTTTGTAAATAAGCTATATATTCTTTCTACATCTAAAAGTTTCTTTGAACCCTGTTTTCCAAAGGTGAAACTGGAGCTTTAAGCTATAGGAGACTGGACTGGTTTTGTCTTTAAAATATAGAACAAGGGGGAGATTAAATTACAGTATTTCTGTGTTCTCCCCTTACTTTGGTAACAGTATTGTTTTGACTGTTTTTCTAGACTTAAAATTGTATTTGGAGACGTTATAGTGCTTGCAGATTTCAAGACTATAAAATAATAGAAAAGAACACTGAAATATTATGGTTTTTTGCATAGGAAGAAAACCAATGTAAGAATGAAAAGTAAATTTAGGTAATCGTAGTATATTTTCCTTATCTATGAAAGTATTAATTCTTTGCTTTTAAAACCATCCTTATGGTCTCTGTTGCAGTACTTACTTTAAAGCTGAAAAACATTTTCTATGTTGGATGAGGAAGATGTCAAGGGAGTTTCCATGTGTGAAAAACTCACACAGAATGTGTTCTTGCTAACAGCAGTAGTTGTCCAATTCAGCCATGTGTAAAGGTTAAATTGAATGTCAGACATTTCAAGTTGAAATCCAATGCACATTACAATGGACTGCTAGGATATTCTTTAGATTCCTATATTTCAGTTTCATCGGTAATAGAAATAGCATTTGATAAATGCTGAAAAAGTTGAAGTGTTACTATTTGTGGTAATATCCAAAGTAGGACTTGAAAGCTTCTGCACATTTAGTGTCATTTTTGTGTATATAGGTGCTTCCTGATAGTATATCATCACAGATTATAGAATGAAAAAATCTGCTTATTTTGTTGAACTTTATACATCTTACCTGGGTAATACTGTACTGTTCTTGTCCATCTTTATTCCTACCCTCACTAGCCTATTCTTTTCTTCTCGGTTAATTTTTTCATACAGTGTCCCAAGTTTTTACATACACTTTTTTTTTTTCATTACATAAGGAAACCTGTGTAAGAGTCTTTATAACTTTTTAAAGTTCAGCTCTTAGTCCTGTGATAATTGACTGATTGATGGAAAAAAACCCAAAATGAAAAATAGCTGTGATGAAAAAAGTTAGCTGCGATTCTGGGGTTTTTTTTCAGTTAGTCTGTAATGTCTTTTGTGACTTCTATTACTTCTCCTGCTCCTTAATCTACATCCTGTGTCAGAGTTTTGATACTTCAAAGTACACTAGCTAAATACTAGTGGAAGACATTTAAAATATGCTCTTGGATCAACATCTTCAACATTTCATCAATTCTGTGCCTAAAGTTGTATTTACTGTGGAACAACCGAAAAAATGCATTTTCTCCTTCTTGACTTAAAATTAAGAAAAGCTATTAATTGTTTTTTACAGTGGACTAATAGTGACTGTTGAGCATTTAAAAATTCTATTATGATTTGATGGAGTAAAAACCCTAAATTAGTTACTCTAACAACATTTAGCTATTTTTCTTCAGTCATCTGAAGTCTCAATACCCATAGTTACATTTTAATATTTTTAATGTTTGTTTCATGAGTTGCATTTAACAAATGCACTGAAATAAGAAACTGCCAATAGCATAGAAAACAGGTGACTTAACATCCATGTTTTCCTCAAAGTAATTAAACACAATATATAGAATGTTTCTGGAGGGGGATAAATATGTTCTGTTTCTGTAAGTCAAAGAGAATTGTGGTTCTTGCAGTTTCCTTTTCTTAAATAAAAGTAAGCTGATTGTCATCAAGTGACTCATTTTCTCTCTTGCTTTTTGATCAGTTGTAATGGTGATGTTGAGGTAAAACTGCAAAATGTCTTGCAATACTAACACTGCAAAAGCTCCATACATAAAACTAATGTTTTGCAAATTAATTACATACACAAATTTTCATTTTTATAAATAGAATACTTCCCAAGTAATAGCAACATACAGTGAAAGAGATGATAGAACTCTGTCATCCAAACTATCCCCTGTACCTTCATAAAGAAGGTATCTCCAATACTTAACTTTGCAGAGGGATCCTCAGAGCACCCTTTTCCCCTTACCTGCTAGCACAGAACACTTTCCAAATCTGTATTAAAAACTCAGCTAGTTCTTCCTACAGAAAGAGGAGGTAGCCAAGGCTGTCATGTGTGTCCCAGATGACTGTAATTGCGTAGAATAGTATGTGAAATGTCAGGTTCAGTGTAAGAATTTGACCACTTCTGACATTCTACTTTATTTTGCTAGCAGAGATTGCAGAACATTTCTTCCTGACCTAAATTTGGAGATATCTTGTTTACAAAGCAGAATTAACAGTCAGGCATTTGAGAAATTTCAGTATCTTAAGTAGCAGCACTGCATGTGCAACACACTGTGTTTAGTTAAAGTTTTTCCTCTGATGCTGCAGAGGGAGAAGGGAGTTAAGCAAGGATAAAATAAAGCCCCAGAAGCCAAGCTGAATGTTAGAGGAAGTGCCAGAGCAGAGACAGGGAATTTTCTTGATCTTGGAAAGCAGAGCATAGAAGTTCTGAGATTGGTATGATATACAGTGGAGAAATCAAACTTTACCAGCAAACATTGATTGAATGTTCCTTAGATTTTTTGTCATGTCATGGGAGAATAAAATCATTGTTCTTATATCAAGATTGAATTTTGGAGTACTGTTTTTACTAAAATTCATTGTTACAACCTGAGCAATGTTGCCAGTTACTTTCCTAACTGTCACGGGTACATAAGAAAGCTTCTATGAGTTGAAAAATTGTTTTGTGAGACTCAGGGATTGCTCATTTTTGAATGACAGCCAGAAAAATGAAAAAAAATGCAATAAATTATTTGTTTTCTTCCATCCCCCTTAAATAATGTAGGCTTAAGCCTCATTCAGGTACTCTTTCACTGAGCATGGGTTGTACTATCACATTTGTATCTTTTCCAGACCGTCTCTGTACGGAGGGGAACTATGCAGTGAAGCTTTGAAAAGAAAGCAAACCCAAACTTTGCTTTTGCAGCTTGGTTTTTCTCACCGCATGTTTAGAATACTATGACACTGAATAGAAATTATGATCTAGGCCAACTGTAACAATATGAATGGAATTCACAGTAGGTTTCATAACAGAGGTGCAAAGGAGGTTGTATTCACTTGTGCTCAAGTGAAGAGGATATAGAAAGAATAAAGTAAGTAGAGAAAAGAATGATCTAAGATACTGCTAGGTAAGGAACTTTTTATTTTTTCAAAGCCAGTTAAAATAAAAAATTACCTGTGTACAGATTTGCACATAATTAATTCAATTAGTTTTATATTGACTCATACAGATCTATCAAAGTTCATGAATGCCTTTGATGAAATAATTTTCCCCTTGCATAAAGGTTGGACTTAATTTTAAGAGTTGAACAAACCCTTTGTACAAGACCATCCTTTTTTACTTTGTAAAAGGCCACCCTTTTGTTCCCCCAACGTGTCCTAAGACCAGAACCTGGTGTCTACCTCAAGCTCTCGTGTCCACTGAAAATCATAATAGAAGCTTCCAGTGGCACGCTTTCATGTGAAGTTTTTTTTACTATTTTCTTTCAATATCTTATTTCTAAGCTTATGCAAAATGAAGAGGAAAACCAAGTAATAATAGCTTGTTTTTCTTGGGAAAAATGGGGCATGAGAAAAATAAAAAATTGTTGGAAATGGAAAACAGAATTGCATTAAATTTTCTATTAAAAGTTGGTGTTTTGATTGTTTTGGTCTCTTTAAATTAAAAAAAAAAAAAACCAACCAAACAAAAAAACCCAAAAAACCCACAAAAAACCCACAAAAAACCAAAACATTTCGAAGTAAGTATTGGAAAAATTAAGGACTTGACTCCTTCTGGTAGCCTGGAGGCTAAACCAAAAATCTTCAGCTTAGATTTCTAGTCTCAGCCTCTTCCATAGTCAACATTTCTGAATTTTAAGGTTCTCTATCTTTTCTCTCTACCTTTCCAAGTTCCTCTATAAAGAGCCTCATTGCTACTTTGGCTCATTTTCAGAGATTAAATATTGTCTCAAAAGTGTCCTTTCTTCCTGCAGCTTCACTTACTAACTTTATTTGACAATCTAAAGCAGCTTTTTCTCTGTTTTTCCTATGTCTATGGTAGCAAAAGTAGTAGGGAGAAAGAACTCCTTAGGAGTTTTGAGAGGTAGAGAAAATGGGCAGGTGAAGTACAGAAAATTATTAATATTAAAGAATCAATGAAGAATGAATATGAAGTACATAAGTAACTTAGTCTGGGAATTTATTTTCTAAAACCTTGAGGTGGTGAGGGATAAGTCTAATTTTATCTTTTAGTATCGAATCCAGCAGAAATATATTATTACCAAATTACCAAAATATATCCATGAAAAACATACTAGGGCAGTGGAATACAGCAAAATAAAAGAAGAAGATTATTCATCTAGATAATTTTGGAAGACTTAGTGCCTATCCTGTCTGTCTGCATTG
The DNA here is from genome assembly GCA_013397195.1 of Hylia prasina. Taxonomy (NCBI): domain Eukaryota; kingdom Metazoa; phylum Chordata; class Aves; order Passeriformes; family Sylviidae; genus Hylia; species Hylia prasina. Next base: position 37,229 of record VYXD01000769.1, read on the forward strand.
ACAGCCCTAGAAACATAGACTCCTTATTTTAGTTCTTGGTTTGTCACTAAATGAGATGTGTGAAAAAGGTGATGAAAATACTCCTTGTAGTGTTAAGAAGCTTGTTAATCTGCACCACAATTTAGCACAAGATGGTGAAGATGGGACATTGGTGCAAACCCATGTAGCTGATCATATTACATATCACTTGGTAATTTACAGTAGTCCTGTAAAAGTGGTGAACAAATGTGCATTTTAGTTGTGATATAAAAAGTATGTGTAGAAGACTTGCGTGGTTTTCATGGCTGCAGTAAGCAACCTTCATAGATTGGAATCAAACACCTTATAAGCCACTTTAAAGTGGTTTAAAGTGACTCAGCTTCTGTGGTGCATCCCCCTGACCCCATGCCTGCCCTTTATTATTCTTAAATCTACAGCTGACAGCACCTAGAGACTGCCGCAGCCTGCATGCATCGTTGTGCATTGTTGTACAAAGACATTGTGCACAGACACAGAGACAGAAGGTGTAGGACAGAAAAAGGAGTAAAAAATATGCACACTAATCATGAGGTGACTGGCAGAGGAACAAAATTGGTTGGAGATAAAAACATAAGGACTTTGAACATTTTTAATAACTGAGGAGAAAGATATAAGATGCAAAAACTTTCCTATTGATACTCTTACGTAAATGGTTTATTAAGAAGAAAGTAATTAGTATGGGGTTTCATTCTATTTATTTTTTCCCCAGATACTCCCACAGCATTTTTGAAATTTAAGTGATGGGTATGTCCTTCCAAAACTTAGTAATCAGTATTCATTACATTATTTGCTCAAAATTTCCATTGACACGAGTGTTTGCCACAGTAAAGCTTGCAAAAGCTATGATCATCCTCTAGGATTTTTTCAGTAGCCATGAATCCAGAGGGAATCCAGAGGATAAAAGAAAACCCAACATTTTGAGGAGATTAAATGATCAAGGATTTTTTCAGCCTTTTAAATTCTAGACCTCTTGTGTAAGTCATTGCGCAAGTGACCCTCACTGTGCAAAGCATGCAGAGAACAGTTGCGGTTTTGTCCTTGGCATGTGTTAGTCAGGGATTGCTGGGTGAAATTAATTGCATTGCATTACTTATGTCATGTTCAAGTCTGACTTATGAAAAAATGTTCTGGGACTTTTACCAGTGCTCTAATAGTTTTCTTACAGTATTTCAGTTTACCTTCTGCACTTTGCTGGATTAGTGAATGGAAAGCAATTTACAGAAAGCAGCAGGCTTTGGAAAGATGAAAAGAAGATGAAGTATCTTTTTACTGTGTGTTGTTGTTAAGATTCCCCTCTTCAAAATGTCTTCGTCTCAATATAGATGTTACTGGAGGCGAAGGATTGGGAGTGGGGCTCTGGTGGACCAGCTGGAGTGTATAAGTGGGGGCTAGTATAGACGCAACAATACTTGGTAAGTTCCTAAAAATTATGTTGACAGCTGTTGAGCTCATCTATACTCAGTGTGTTTTTTGAAGAGAAGCCAAAGAATTTTTAATCAAGGAAGATTACTGAGCAGATTACTGTGTGCTTAAAAATAGACTTACTTTTATTAGGAAAACTTTTTGTTTAAGCCTGAAGTGTTACATTTTTCACTGAAAATGCAAAAGCTGTTTTGATTTAAAACAGTATTAAATTATTATGAATGAGATGGAAACACATAATGAGATGGAAAGAAGATAATATTTATTCTCTTTAATCGAAATGTATAGGAATGTCAACATAAGTAATACAAATGCATTTTAACTTTAGAATTTAATGGATCTCAGACTGACATTTCAAGGGAGATAGGATTTTCAGTGACTTCTTAGATTGGAATATGTCTGATTTAAAGAAAATTCTTCATGGAATGTTTTTGTGTGAAGTTATTTTGGTAATCTGCTCTCTTAGGACCAATTGCTAGTCTTTTCCCACACTAATGAAACTAGGTCACTAGTTTTTGGCACTCATCCAAGTTGTGAGATTTATTTGGTGTTCAAGCACACTGTCTAGAAATAGTGATGCAATGTCAGCAAGGCGACTTTTCATTTCATGAACATCATTTTCAGTGCCCTGGAATTAATTTATTCACTGACCTGTTAATAACTGCAATCTGTCACTGGCTTAACAGAGGCTGAGGAAGTGTCTGGAAATAGTCATGGTCACCCTACCAGGTGATCAGTTACAGAACTGCTGTTCAATGTAACATTTTTTGGTTTTGAGTCTTTCTCTTACTCTTAATGAAAACAAAACAGCAACTTAATCAAAAGGAGAATACATATAGTTAGCAAATACTGGAGGGAGAACTGATTGAAGTGGTGGTTTTACCCCACATTAAATGACAGTGTATCTGAGAACTATTCTGGTTACCTTCGAAAAAGTACAGAAATTCAGCATCTGTAGGTAATATATAATTCTTTGGAAAAGCACATTATTATAGTGTTGTCAAATAAAAAGAAGCTTAGTAATTTGAATTTGCTGGTGTTTCAGGTTTGTTCTCATCCCCAGCTCTACAGTGTTTTTGTTGAAATCAGGATTGTCTTTTGCCACAGGCACAGCAGGCAGTCACTTGTGGCAGTGGGTTGCTCTGGAGAGCAAAATAGCTGTTAGCCCTTCTCTACCTCACGTGTGCCAGAGCCCTGGAGAGACAAGCTAGGTGCTGCCACTGGGAGATAAGGGTTCAATGGTCAGAAAATAGTTCTTACTGACAGTGACACAGCTGGCTAGCAATTCCTAGCAATGCTGCTGCTGTCTTCAATTTTTCTGTTTCTGCTGTAGAGAAACATCAAACCTAGTTCTACAGGGATTCCTTCTCTCTCTGTGTGCATCCTAGCTCTGAGCCTTTAACCTTACTTTAGAGATGAATATTTCTCCTGTTCCTCATTTACCATTCCCCGTAGTACAAGTGGTACAGCATCCTGGCCCTTAATCCACCATCTTGAAAAACTAAATTTTGCCTATAACAGTAAGACAGCTCTGATTAAAATATCAGGCATCATCACTGCAAGTAATAAACTGTACTCTCAGGTATGTATGGGGGCAGACTTTTCCAGACTTGTACCAAACTGATCTTTGGGTACAGATTAAAGCTTAGTAATGGAAGTTTTTATGGGATTTTTTTGTTTCTTTGGTTTGTTTTTGTAATGGGAGGGTTGTGGTTTTGAGGGATTTTGAGGTGTTAAATTTGTGATATTTGAGATGTTAAATTTTGATGGAACTTAGAGCAGTAATTTCTGATCTGCTGTAGTGTTGATCTGCTGTCATTGCCACTGCAAGCATGGAAAGAGTTGCCATTTTTTTGTCTCAGATTTCATAATCAGTAGTGGGGTTTTTTTGAGTTTTACTTTCAGATGAAACTTGTAGCCTGAACATCCATGGTTGAGTAATGATAGTTGAAAAGATGTTCCTCTTCATAGTGCCTTGGAAAGGTGGTGTAAATGAATAGCTATTTCTATTTCTGATCTGATTTTCTCTGAGTCTTGCTCAAATGTCTTAATGGCATTTGAGGATGGAAAAACACTAGAGGTCTTTTTTAACAGTAACTTTCATGTTAAAAAGGAATATCTTTGAAAATTTCAACTTTATACAGTGTACCTGAACTCTGTAGAGAGGCCAAACACCTTGTTGTTATATCCACTGAAGCATTATCCTACACCTCTGTAGTGCTGGAAGAGGATTTATAAAATCCAATTTGAAGGCTTCTTGTTTTTCTGGAATTTAATAGGAAATGCATTTTTTAATTTAAAAAACGGCAAAGTGGGACAAAAAATAGCAGCTTTCTCATTGACTCTTGCTAAAACCAGTATTTTCAATGGAGACTCGTATAAAGAGCAGTAGCTACTGCATACTCTTCTGTTTTGTGATGTTTATCTTACCAGACTGCTAACTATATGATTTCCTTGCATGGAACAAAGAAAGGTCTGGCTGCTTTGCATAATATCCAGTCTTTTAGTGTATAGAATGCTAGCAAATTTTGATGACTTGGTCCAGTGCATCTTTTGATGTCTCCTTTGTTTTCAGATTCTTTCAAGTGACAGTAGATTAAGCTATTCTCTATTCTCTGCATCTGCTGGACTGCCTCCTAAAGTCTTTGTAATAAAAAAGAGTGAAAACAAAGTAAATTATTAGTGATTCATTTTCTAATGTGATAAAACATAAAACAAAAACTGGAGATGAACAATGTGAAAGAACATTCTGATCTAGTAAATCACATAGATGCAGGACATACTTACTTGGTTTTGCATGCTAAGTAGATGAAATGAAAACGATTTGGATACATCTTCCTGTGTTTGAGATCATGTTTTTTTGAACATTGAAATTGAAATATTTTTAGTTGTATTAATTTTAAAATTATTTTTAGGAAAATTCTTTTGGTAGTTTCTAGTGTTCTTATACTATTACTTTATTAGTACATGATGTGGTCATGATTCACATGATTGTTTTTGAGAGGTTGTTTACTTTTATGTTTCAGCAAGAAATAAAGAAATATAGTAATGTTTGGTGGCTTTCTAAACTTGCAGTTGTTTTGGCATGTTGAAACTGGCATGTTTGGAAAATCCCTCAGCCTGAATCACTAGTTTACCTGTATTGTAAGATACCTAAAATAAAGCAGTTTAATCATCTAAACATACATATGAATGTTGCTCTTGAAAATATCAGTATGCTAAGGGTTTGCTGGTTTTTTGTCATTACTGTGACAGAATTTTTTTCATTTTGCTATGCTTGGCATCTCCTCTATTGACTGTTTCAAATGTGTTTCAATGATACTTTTGTCAAGTGTTTGCACTTACCAAGAACATAAGCTAAGTGCAGTTTTCCTCTTCTGTCATGAGGTCACTCTTTTCACCTGTTTTTACTGGGGAAAGTTGTTCGGAAAATCTCTCTTTCAACTCTGTTTTCTTGTAAAGAGTCAGCAGGTGATACTTCTCCCAGTAGAGCTGGAGTAAAAGTTGGTCTTGCAGAAGGCAGATGAATTAGAACCAATTAAAAATATTGGAAACCTTCATAGGTTTGAACATTTTATGTGTTAAATTTTCACTTTATTGTTGTAACTCTGCCTTCAAAATCATCAAGCCATTCTCAGGTGCCTTAATCTCAATTACAGCCATAATTTCAGTGTATTCACATGTTATCTAAACATAAGGAAAAATTTAAACATCTCTAAACTCATTTCTTCTAGCCTGTATGAATGAGTGAGATGCTAGGTGCTTATTACTGGAATTAGAAAAAAAATTCTGATAAATTTATCATAGATCATGGACTTTCCCACCATTTTTCTGTAGTGGAAGTCTTTTTCAGTGTAGCAATAGATATGGGAGAAGAGCTCGTAGAAAAGATCTGTGAAGGTAGCTACTTTGATTGGAAAGCTAATATTTTCTGTATAATTTTCTCCTTCTGGATTAATCTTAGAGTGCTGCCACACCTGGAGTCAAATATAGGCAAGCCAAAGTTAAAGTTTGTCTCCGTGTACCTGATTGGACAATTCTCAATTCAGACATCCAGTAACTAGGGTAATCTGAATTGTCAGGACAAAGGCACACAGTAGCAAAAGGACCTAAGTGTTTCTGAGTTTTTGTGCCTTGAAGTAGAAGCCAACCTTTCCCTTTGGGGAGTTCCTAAAAGGCTGTCCTGGCTAGCAGAAGAAAGCATGTGGAACTCAGTTCCCTAAAGATGGTGTCCTTATGCCTTGGAGTGTCTGGTTGGGGCTCTGATTACTTTTGTGGTCTTGCTGTCAGTGCAGGACCTGTACAGATACTCTGACTTCCAAAAGCACTTTTCGAACTTAAATGTATTAAGTTGAATCCCATGAATAATCTCAGTGTTACAAGGCTTCAAGCGCAGAAGGCTTTAAGGGGAGTTTCTTGTAAAATATAGAATGTAAGAGCAAATTGGTTTTACATTCTTTCAAATGGATGTGTCTGGGTTTAGATTTTTTGTTTGTTTGTTTGTTTGTTTGTTTAAGTTTCTTTGTATTACCTAAAAGGGACATGCAATATGCAATTATGTGTGTGTGCTTTGCTTGGATAACAAACTCCTGCAGGTAGAGAGGTACCATAGGTCTGCACATAACTATTGTAAATATGCCAAATAAAATCCAAGAGGAAAAGGTGTGCTTCAGAATAAATATTTAGTAAGTGTATGTTGCATGGCCGTAGCCACTAATTTCTTTTGAATTTTTTTTGCATAAAAGATTGTCGCAACTCTTTTATAAGTAATAAATCAGAAAAATAGAGCAAATGTTTATATTTTTATTATTTTGGTTTTTTAGTATTTCAGTCTTCATTTTACATAAAATTTAAAAAAGGTCAGAAAGAAAAGGGTTGATACAGAATTGACTGCTTCCAATATGGAAGAGAAATGAAAGCATTTGAAGACCAAATTCTCTCTGCTATAATAATTCTGCCTGAAAATTAGCTGGTAGCTATTGATCTTTTATTGAAATTCCTAAGTTTGATGCTAGGTTCGTGTACTAATTGCCATGAGTTTGAGCAAGGCAATGTATAGCATGTTTAAAGTTCTTTCACCTGAGGAAATGAATAGAAAGTTTTAACCCAGTTATATTGGGCTAGCACTTCCTACAGGACTGAACCCATAGCAGTGAAAGATTTCTTACTGCTTCTCTAAGATTAGAGGCAGAAATAGGTGTCTGAATTTTGATAGTTAAGTTGCTCAAAAGGATGTTATGCCTAGCCAGCTTTTTAACTACTACAGATGATCAAAAGTCTTCATGCTGAACACTTTAGAAGTGCCAGATTTCTGGGTATCCATCTCTTCAACAGAATAGGAGGTCACCCAGAGCAGCATAACACTATTGCCATTAAAAAGCTTTCTTTTCTTCAGTCTTGAAGTGAGAAATACAGAGGAAGAAAGAAACATGGGGAGTACAAAAATAATAGTGCATGCAGGATAGGAAGCAGCTATTGTTGTCCTTACTCATTGTTCGTATGGAAAAAATAATCTTCTGTGAATTAAGAAGGATTTAAGGTAGCCTTGGAAATGTCAAAGGTCCAAATAGCAAAAAAGGGTGGTATGTTGTCAGTTCTGATGCTTCTCCATTTTAATATGGGTTAAATCCCAAGTAAATTTTTTTCCATGTTCTGTAAAAGAGGTGCTCTCAATTAGAATATGGAATGTAACTACAGATTTTCTAATACTCTGGAATTCCCTGCAATACATATGTAATGTCTCTAGACAAGATCTTTTTTCCAGGTCAGAGAGGTCTACTCTACTTTGGCCTTTACTGAGAGTTTATCTTTACAATATCTTTTTTTAAATTATTTTTTAAAACCTGAATTCTGTTTGGTATGGTTGAATGTCTGCAAAGACACAAGCTTTTCTATTCCTAGAGAAGAGGTGATTTTGTCAATGATAGTGACAAAATTTCTCTGTTGTTTCCTATGGCACCCTTCCCAACACCCCTGAAAAAAAAGCCCCCCAATCCCCCAGTGCTTATTCCTCCAGGAAAATAAGTGTTTGTTTTAAAAAACAAGTACAAAAAAAGCGATGTTTTTCCTTTCTTGTTCTGCGGGGCCCAATAAAATAATTGTTAGACTAGTACATGTTTCAAGCTTTTCAGGTGCCATATATTGGCAGATTTGTATAGATGTGTGTTAGCTCATCCTGTCATCCAGGAGCTACCTACTGCGTTAGAAAAATTAGGTCTTCAGAATTCTTTTATCTGGATATGGTCCTGAACTTTTTCTAGGTGACCTTTCATGGATATTGGACAAGGTGATCACCAGAGGTGCCTTCCAACTTAGCATTCAGTGATTCTGTGATTTTAGCAGTTCAATGAAGTATCAAAATACAGGGAAAAACATGTTCTTTTGGGTTTTGATTTTTTATTTCTCAGAATCAATATCTTTACTTCTCAGCACAACATAAAGGAACATGTTAGATGTGTATGTGACTCTAAATATGGTTGGTTTTTCTTTCCTTTCCCCTGCCCCTTGCATAGAAAAGGGAAGTAGTGCTTCACAGTGGTGAAGTATGATGTGTCAATGGAAAAATCGTTGAATTTCCTGAAACCACCATTCAAAGAAGAAAATATTATTGCAGTCTCATCCTATTTTTCTGATTTGTTGGGGTTTTTTTCATTCTCTTGTTTCCTGATCTAATAGAACTTCATATTATCATTATCAACATGAAGTTCTAATAGAACTTCATATTATCACTTCTGACAAAACCCCAAACGGTTTCATTACATGTATGATTCATACTTTAATCTTTAAAAAAAAGGAGTTTTAGCCTTTTAAACAAGGGTGTTTTGAGATTTCTGTCTTCTTTCTTCTTACTCTGTGTGGTATGGACAGTAAACTTACTTTCATGTTCTTCAATTGATTATAGTAGATCTTTAGTGTACTCCAGTGTAACCAAGGATAAGGTATGTAAGATGTGTGTAGTTACTGAGTTGCTGCCAAAGGGAGTTTGGCTTAAGCTGTCACATCAGGAAGTCAGCTGGAGTAACAGGAAGGAAAATTAAGTTATCCTTACAAATAAATGCACAGTAGTGAAGTAATAGCACTGCTACAGCTAAGGTTGAGATAAATTTGGCTGTTTAGTTGAAGATCTTTTCCTGCTCTAAAAGTAAAATATGTTCTGAGATTATCTTAAAAGCGTACTTACTGAAAATATGATTATTGTGAACAGTCACATTTAAGGAACAAGAGATCCACAAGGTCCAGTGATTCTTGACCCAGTGGGAGGCAGGACAGAAGATATAAAAAGGAATGGACAGACACCCTAGTACAGCACCTTATCCAATTCTGATTTGCTTGTGTATGAGGATATAGGTGTGAGGATCAAATTGTAGTAGTTAATTTCAAAGTGTATCATCAGACTGTAGAGAGACTGCAAAGAAGGATTCTGAGATTGGTGGTGAATTTCTAGAGTAATAGATCTTTTATATGGCTGAAGAAACATTTATCTGAACTTAACATTACTTTACTCTAATGTGTCTGACATTACTGAGTGAATTGCCTTGCGAAGTTTGTTCCAGGCTTTTCTGTGTCACATTGGGTTGGTTGTTCTAGGATTTGTTTCTAACTAGGACCAAGTTCCAAGTAGGAGTCTTTCTTTCAGCATATGTCTAGTGCCTGTGCAGATGCAAAGAATACATGGAATGACCTTAACTAAAAGGTTTTCCTTTGAAAATAATATTGAGATAATTGCTTTGTTTTGATATTAAGGAGAAAAATGAGATTTGTTTGTTTGTTTGTTTTGTTTATTCTTATGAAGGATGTAGTTTAGCTGTTGCAGTTTTCATCATTCTCTGAAGTAGCCATTGATAGAGGTAAAATTCTTCATTGCCTGAAGAACTGTGATTGAAATCCATCAAGAATGCCAAAGTAAACAGATGTGAAAAAACCCACAACTAATACAAGTGTCAAATTTTCTTTGCTTAAGGGAATGATCTCTTATTTATATAATCATAGTCTAATTCTGTCAGGGACAGTGTTACTGTTAGGCATTTACATGAACAGATCAATAAGCACTTAGCTTAGGGGAAGTGTGTTTTCAAAATCGTAGATCCATCATTTCTCTGTGTGATGATGTAGATTTTTTTTTTGTCACAGAGAGAAATGAATGCTTAATGATCTAATGAATATTTCTGCTATTCTGGTAACATTATTATCAGATCACAGGTTTCTGAAAGGATGAGTGTAGATAATATTTTACAGTGAATCTTTAGTGTACAGCTGAATAAGGTTACACTAATGATACATTTTTAGTAGACTTGATAATAGAATCACAAGCACAGACCAAGTGTAACTGACTCTGTGTGACCATACATGACTTTTGACATTTACTGAGACAGGTCTGGCAGTTTCTCCAGCTGTGTACATGATCTTTACTGTCCCTTTCCTCTGCAAAGTAGTGATGCCCACTAAAATGGAAGTATTTTCTGGGGAAAAGTTGAGGTGATGTTGGTTTTTCTTCCTGGTGCTTCCTTTCTGTATAGAGATTTAAGCAGGTGATATCTTTAAAGAATGTAAGCTATTACAGGTCAGCTTTAATGAAGTATAATGACATAATTATTTTCTTTTAAATAATCATAGGTTATGAAAAATGTGCGTATTTTTAAATAACTTGGAAAATCTTTTGCTTTAAAAATGTTACTGATTCATTTTTGAACTTCAGATATGTGTGAGGTAAAGTATGAGTAGGAATTTTTATGCCTATTCTTGGAAATGTAAAATAACTCCAGACTAACCTACAGTGCCACAGAAGTGGGATATTGGAACATGAACTATTCATAGTGTATCTCATTGGTTTTTGAGTGTCTGATTAAAGTAAATTACATCAATCACTGAGATGGCAATGTAGAAATATGGAAGTGGTAATAATAGTAATCATTTCCACAATGAAAAAGTCAGCTTTAAGAATGTGTGTGGGAGGAAATTTTTTCCCAAGAATTAAATGCATTTGAATATCATTTAATTTAAATAGAACACACCACCATAAGACTGATATTTTCATTTCTAGTAATCATTGACGTTCTTTGTGAGAAGTTATTTTTCTTTTCATCTCTTGAATATTGGCCTGCTAAGTTTTATCTTTCTTTACATTAAAAAAAAAAAAAAAAAAAAAAGCCTTATTCTGATTTTCATTTCATGGTATGATGAAACAAATATTTTCAGCACTTGTTTGTTTGGTTTTTGTTTCCATGGTCAGTCTTGCAGTTTGCTCTGTCATCTGTCACTGTGATTTACTGAGTTTTTTTAATGGTTGGTGAAAAGGGCTGATTTGCACATTTCTTAGCCTCATAACCAAGAATGTGTCTGATTAAGTCAAAATTTTAAATCTAACACTTCTAAACACAGTCAGAATTAAGCAAGGTACTTACTTCTAAAAAATTATTTTCTTGAGATGTTAGGAAGATTTTTTTAAAAAAATTACTTATTTGTTGTATTGTACACTCCCAAATACTTAGAAAAAGTTACAAACCTCTCTACTTAACTAAGTCAATTTTTACAATATGTGATTAAGGAAAATCCAGATTGATTCAGTAATGCACCACACTCCTTTTTGTGTCTTTCTGGTGAAGAAATATGATATAGAATGTGGAAGTAGGTGGAATCTGGCTTCATACAGTAGGTAATGTTTTGTTGTTGCAAAGGCTATTGCATAATGCTTTGCCATCATAACTGTAGTTTAATAGTGGAGAAGCAGAAGGTAACCAGTGAAATAGTTCATTAGTTTGAAAATCCTTCAGCTTGCAGAAAATGGAGAAGCTTGCTAGAAGTCATCTAGTTATTTAATTATTCTAGCTCCAGTTTATGTTTACAACATTAAAAAATATATACTTTTAGTCTTCTAGTCTGCTTAAAAACCAGACACTTGAAGCCTCATTAAAACTTGTCAATAGAACTTTACAGGTAAGATAAACAATCATATATCTCTCTGCTATGAAGTCTACACTGTTTATTTGTGCTTGGTATCACTCAACCTTGCCTTGTGATTCTAGACAAATACAAATGATTCCAACTAATTAGAATGGATTTTCACACAACTAAGGACTGTCATTTACCTGTAACTGTGGTTCTAATGATCTATTGAACCAAGGTTAAACTTATAGAAGCTGATGCTATAGTTGTAGTATTTTTATGAGTCTAACTAAATGGAGATTTACAAGATAACTTAGTAAAGGAGATATATACATAATGTTACACTGTACCTAAGTAATTTTAGTTATTGGATACTTATGTTAACTCTCATTTCTCACTTCCCTGACTTAGGGTCGTGCCTTAGGGTGCCCAGCTCATTTTATAGACTACGGCTTATTGCACTTGCTCTTTTGAATTTTTTTTAAGTAGAGTTGATGAAAAATAGTTCAGTGAATGCTTAGTGAATGCTAGAATACAGAATCCTTTAGGCTGGAAAAGATTTTTAAGATGAAGTTTAGTGGTTATTTGCTTGACTGATTTATTGTAGTAAAGACATATTAAGGTTATGTGTGCAGAAAAGAAAGTGTAATATATTGATTTAGTTAGAAATAGTATTTACTTTGAAGGACAGAGTGTATAAAAAGTCTTAAATATTTTTCTTTGATATATGGAAGTTTAAATTTGTAATGCCTCTGAATAAAGTTATGTCTTGCTATTCCCTTGCACTTAGTATTCCGAAACAGCTCATGTAATACTCTAAATGTGAAAAAAAGATGGTGTTGAAGGGATTGCTGCTATACCCAGAACATTTTAAGGAATTGTAAATGTAAGAATTAACAGTTTAAAATAACTTCTGTTTTCATCTTGTGCAGAGTTTTGTATACCCATGCGTGCATCCATACATTCATGTTTTTAAGTTAATGTGGGCAGTTAATTTACTAGGTACAATTTTCTTTTTCTTTTTTTTTTCTTAGCTTTTATTTTTTTTAGGTGAATTTAACATAATTCCAGCTTGAATTTTTTGTTTTAGAAACAGTTTGTGGAACTGTTTTGAAAAATGTAAATGACAATGACCCCAAAATTCTTTTGAAGTGCTTTGGAAAAGAGTAAGCTACCAGAGTATCTGCTAGGAAAGAAAATAGCTTTAGGCAACAGAGGCTTGTAGTAACCATTGCCAGCTTCCATTGACATTGAAGAAGTATAAGTAATGACTTTGTTCAGTTCTTCACAATTAAACATTCAACAAGGTTAGCAAAGTGTCTTTTTTTTGACTAGTGCTGTGTGATATTTGTATTTCTTTAAATGTTTACCTTTGAAAATTTCAAACCTAAAACAGGTGCAAAAGTGATACTGATGTTCGTTAAACATTGTTATTTTTCTTTTTTTCTACTTTTTTAGACTACTAATCATTGTGGAACTATTTGCTTTTATTGCATGCAGGATGTTAGTAGTCGTATTTCCATTATTACAACATGCAGCTTTGGGATTGAGACATTTTAATCAACGTTTGATGATATGAAGGGGGAACAATTGCTTGGTCTCAACAGGCAGCACCAGTTACCTTACAACAGTTATCACTCTTGAAAGATATGAATTTTTGAAGACCATCAAGGAAGAAGCTCAAAGGATTTATAATAATCTCATAAACAACAGAAAGTGTTTTCTCATATTTCAGAAGACCATATAGATTAAACATTGTATATTGAAATAGAGGAGCTGAAAAACTTCTGTAAAACTTGTGAAAAGTGAAACATTGTCAGTGTTATGGCCATCAGTGAAACATAGCCAATGTAAGTGTGTAACCCAAATAGCTCTTACTACAATCCAAGTTTCTTTTTATCTTCACATTCGAACGAAAGGAAAAAGAAAAAAAAAAATCTTTTTATGATTGGGAAAATGAGAAGTTATAAAGTGTTTAGATTTTACTAAAAAACCTGTTGTGTTAGAGCACTTTGACCCTAGCAAATGTCTGTATATCAAGCCTTCTGGACAGTTAAGGCTTTGTATCGTACTTTAATCCTTCTTTTATGGAAGAGTTAATGTGGCATGGTTTCTCAGAAGTTTAGAAAATGTCTATTATATGAATCACTTTGTCTCAGTGGAATAAAAGCTCATTGAACTGTGATCCATATCAGCCTCTTGTTTTATAGTCATATGAATCAGTGTTTGGATATTATATTATTCATACCATGAAGCCAGTGCAGTAGAATTAGGCTGTTGTATTACATGTTGGAAAATTATTATGTGTTTGTACCTGGACAATTGTTCTGCAGTGATGTAATGGCAGCAGTCTGTTAATTTGCCATTTACTTTAAAGTTTATTAAATCACTTCAATTTTGAATATGATTAAAAAAAAATCAACCTTACCCAAACCCAAATAATTTGCCTGTCCTACTTTATCTCCGGTATTTAGGTGAGTGATTTAAATGAACTTTCCAATTGTTTTTATATTAAAAAAGATAGGTTTTCTTCTAATAAATGTAATCTAACACACTAAGAATAAAACTAAGTAATTTTGAATATTTTCTAAAATCTGTAATATCAAAGAATACTTCTTGATTTACTTGGTATCATTCATTTTTACTTTTGTAGCACAATAATACCCTGGTTAAAGATGAGATGCCTGTATTTTAAGGCAAGGTGCAAAGTGGAGGAAGGTGATTGCTCCTGATAGGAAATATTTGCAATATAAGTGTAAGTATAAATGTAGAAAAGATGCAATCTATTGTTTCAAAATATAAGGAAACCATGAGACTGTAATAGGTGTGATAGGTAATATTTTGAGTCTCTTCAGTCTTCACTTTTCTATGGGCATCAGAGAAAAGAAAATGTAAGGCCTGAGTTGAAGAGGATAGTAACTGTGTTCACAAGACTACTCTCCAGCGTGAGGTGTGTGAAGGAAGAAGGCACAGTGGTGCTTGTTTCACAACATGAAAAGTGAATGGTGGAGGCTGGAATTACTCCTGTAGTTCAAAGAGCAGATTAAATCTCACAGTACAGGATGAGACTTCATGGATAGATAAAACAAAAACCTAAAAGCTTTATGCTGATATTTTTACTGAATAGAAGCAATGTAGGGTCAACAAGAAATGCAAAGAGAGGAGTGTCAGAAACAGAGCATGTCTTTGTCATTTATGTCTTTGACATTTAGAGAATGAAGAATTTGCTGAAGTTTCATCCTCATGCACTGATCAGCAGAGGTGTTAGAGATAATTGTATATACTGTAATCTAAACCCATTGTTGCTTTCAACAGGACTAGGAAAGAATGCGTCTGACACTCCCAAGATATTCTAGGTGGAGAAAAAATGAACTGTTTTCAATACTCTCTCAATACATTACTTACGATTTTTATGACAAACCTTTTTGACCTGAAAAATAGTTTTTTGATGCTGTAAATGGAGCTCAGTGGAAGCATGGAAAAAAGGTTTTGAACTGGCAAAGGACTTGTAGGAAACTACTAAAGGAAATCAGAGTACATTTGATTGAGTAAATACAGCTTGAACTATGAATCTCCACTGGTTGAGGTGTTTGTGCAAACCACTTAATGGCCTCCTTTTTCTGTCTGATCCCTTAATGAATTCCTTAGGGCATAGATGAAGATGTTATTAGGGCTTTTGTTTTTAACACAGATTTACGATTTTGTAAACTTGTCTTGTTTTCTATATAGTGAAACAAGAATAAAATATAAAATCAGACAAAATTTAAAATGCATTGCTAATGAAACGGCAATAGACTAAATGGTTTTGAGTTAATTATTTTGTCTCCTGGTGTTCACACAATTTAACATTCCTCGACAGTTGATTGGTCCACAGAGAAGTTTAAGAGCTGGTTGAAGTCTATAAGCTCAGATTTAAACTTTCAAGTACAAGGATGAATAGAGGCTATAGTTTTACACATATGATTCTCCAGCTTATGGATGGGGCTTATTTGGGCAAGTGAGACTTTAGAACCAAAGAGCTTGTATTGCATACCCCAAAGGTCTGACTAGTCTCATGTCTTGTCTCCCACAGGGCAAGCGTCTATAAATGAAACCTCGCTTTATTACTTTCCCAGTCTCCGGTTTTTTGATTCAGGGTTTTCTGAGCTGGATGAGGTTTATATATTTTTAATTACTCTTGTGGGATTTTGCTTCCATGAATTTGTCTGATCTTTCCTCCCCTTAAGCCTCTGCTTTGTTACAAGCTTTGTTCAGAACTCATACCACCGAGCTGATTTTGCACAGAGGGATCTGTAGATTCTAATGTAACAGTGACCTGATAGTTAAGTGATTGAATGATCTAAGAACCACTTTTTTTTCTTTTTTTAAGACAATTACGTCATTGCCAGTGCCTGCAACTGTGGATTCTCTGAGCAGTAAGGGGAGTGCTGACAAAACTCATGCATTTTTCTGATTTTCTGCTCCCTTGGTCCTTGCTCCTTACCTCACTCACATTGGCTTATTTGCGTCTCTGTGTTACCTGACAAAGAACAGTTGCTTTGTTGAATTCTAGGTCTGGCAACCTAGTCATGATGCACTTATTCCTGATGTGGTTGGTTAAATCATTTAGGTAGTTACATGGAAGGGTGTCAGCGTATTGCAAGCAGCTGTGTCAGGAGATTACTGCTTACTGTCATACCCTCAGATGCATGTCTTCCCCTCCTGCCAGACATCATCACCCATTTGGATCTACTTGTAGAACAGCCTATTCAAATTCTTCTTTATTACAGTAAAAGAAAAAGGTCTACAAAAGAGTTTAAGATGTCCAGGCTAATTTTGACTACAGCAGACTTGGAGAATCTGATTCTGAGTCCAGGAATCAGAAGCAACCTCATGGGCCTTTAGAGAAGCAGTAACCTCTTTTATTGGAACAGCTGGACCTGTCAGGTTGGCTACAGTTGATGCCATGGAAGAGGAACTTCTCTTGTGTATTCTAGAATGATAGAGTAACTTAGGTTGGGCAGGCACTTGAGGACATATACTTCAGTTCCCTGTTGAAGTTAGATCAGGTTAATCAGGGCCTTGTGTTGCCATTTGTTATATCATAAAGACAGGTAATTTCTCAGCCTCTCTGACCAACCAGTTATATGGTTTGGCCCCCTCCTTGTGAAGAACGTTTTCCTTCTATTTTATTAGAATTTAATTTGCTGCAATTTGTGCTTTTTCCATCTGAGGTTTTTGCTGTGTATCTCTGAGATGAGTTGGACTCTGTTTTTTCTATAACTGTCATTTAGTTGATTGAGGATAACAACAAGGACGCTGTGGTGGATTGCCAAAAATTCCCCAAATCTGTGGTAAATTAGTCTTTGCTCTCCCCTCATCTTTTGAGTCAACCATTTCATTCTAAGATTGGTCAGGCACTTCCTCTCCTGTGAATGCAAATGACTTCCAAGATACTTAACCACTGTGACCTTCAGAAGAAGAGACTCATCACAGTGATGTTGGTCAACTTCCTTAGCACCCTTGGGTGCATCCCATCTTGTCCCTGGAAATTTGGAAATGTCCAGTTCTGCTCATCTGGTCCCTGACCCAGTCATCTGCTACTGTGTGCTGTACTTCAGTCTCAAGGACACCATTGTGGTGCTCAGGATAAACTCTGATGGGCCAGGGAGCAGATCAGTGAAAAACAAGGCAAAGTAAGCACTGAATAATGCTGAAGCCTTTTGGTGACCTTTGCCATACCTTTTCCCTGTCATTTGTTGCTTGATTTCATGCCTGATTCACCAGAGACCCATGCATTTACTTTGTTAATTTTTTAAGGTGCTAACTTGCATAGAGCAGGTCTTGTTCCCCTCTGACACTCCAGCTCTTACTTCCACTTGTGCTCATGTGGTTGGTGTTCCTGTATTGTTCTTAAGTGGACTGTTCTCACTTCCACTTTACATACACTTTCTGACATTCTGGGATTTTTCCTCATTTTCCTTTGAGATGTTGTATTTGCTGCATTTATATTTGTAGACGGAATTTATCATGAGGCTTTTTGCGTGCCCAGTTTTTTTACTTGATGACTACTGCTGAAATTTCATTGTTTTCAGTTGGAGAAATACTTATCTTTGAACAAATAGTACAATAACCTGAGGTCTCTTCTCATGAGTAATTGACTGTGTTCCATAATTGAATTGCAGTTCCTTCTAACTCATGTGGGAATGTGATACTAGAAGTATGTTCTGAAATATGAGAGCTAGGGTGCAGTCCAAAACCATGCAATAATTATCAATTTATATAGAAGAGTGTATAGTAAAATCAGATTAACCTTTTTCGGATTTTTAGAGTGGCTGTTTCTGTTTAGTCTGTTCATAAAATGGACAAAGGCAATTGTAAGTTAAGCCTTGTTCAAACCTTAGGAGTGGCATTCAGGTGTTTCAAGTGTGTATTTAAGCAGTTCTCCTTCTCTTTTCTTTTTAGGTATTTGAGACATTCCATTAAAAAACAGACAGCTCTGAATACCTATTTTTCAGCTTTTTTAAAAAAGAATCAGTCAATCATTCTGTGATGAATAAATTTGTTTTTAACAGTAATTCAGGGAATTAGAAAGATAACTGTTAATATTCTTATTGTCATGGCTTTATTAGCAAATATGTATTTAATTTTATTACACTGTAAGAAATTTATAAAATGTGCTGTTCATGAAGACTTATGGCAATAAAATACAGAAAGCTTAATTATTGCAATCTGTAGATGTAATGGATATGTGTTTAACACAGTTCAGGGCTCACTAACCAGTTTAATGGGCTGATCACAATTTTCTCATAATGTTATTGTGTTTGCAGCACTTACTATGTACAATAATTGTGTATTTACATTTTGTATGATGTATGAAGAAATACAAAGTGCTTTTTTTGTCAATGTCTTGAACTGGGCAACTCCAGTGGTTTTTAAATTAGGAGTTTAACTGTATCCAAAGGCATTTAGTCATGCCCTTCCTAAAAAGAACACTTTGGCTAATACTGTCTTATGAGACAACGACTTATCTGAAAAGGCAAATTGTTCTGTTAGTATAAAGCAGTTAAGGAGGCGCAGATCGTAGTTTTCAAATAGTTTGATTTAATAGTTTACAGACATGTAGGATGTTCAGTGACAGTTTCAAGCTTTCTGTGGTGAATTAAAATGAGTTTTAAACTCTGATGACTTCATGTTGAACAAAGTAAAATTTTAGCTTTGATCCTCAGGGATGGAATGTGTGAGATGACTCATTTGTGGTTCAGAATATGATGGTTTTAGTAATTTGTTGAATGGTGCTACATGTTGAGAAGTCTGGAGGAATTAGTGAAACAACTTCTGTACTGTATTCACAGTTCAAGTAATTAATGTTTTAATGGTTAACCTTACCCTCATAATCATCCCAATTTGAAAACTATTATATTTTTTAAAAAAGAAGCAGATATATTATATTTCAATGATTTTAAATTATGTATTGTTTCTGTAGTCTACTTACAGCACAGGTGTGTTGGACTATTGAAATCCCTTCCTGATCTTTCAGTGATAAAGGAACAAAATATAGTCACAGTGTAACTATTGTAGACAATTGCATTTGACATGTAACAACAGCAAAGGAAGAATTTCACTATGCTGTTTCATTCTTCATCTTCTGGTTGAACCTAAGATGAAATAACTTGTATGCAGGTTCAAAAAAAGCCTCGTCTCTTGGTTGTTTGGGTTGTTTTTTGTTTTTGTGTTTGTTTGTTTTTGTTTTTGTTTAAGTACCACAAGACTCTCTTCATGGAAAGTTAATTTTAGAGACGAAATAGGAAAGAAAATAGTGGCCAAAATATTACTGTTCAGTCACCTGGTGAGGAACTCCTGAATTAGGACATAAATGAATGATAAAATACTGGCATCAGCCGCTATGGAATTCCAGTTGGTGTTTGTATACTTTTAGTCCTGTTACTTTTGAAAAAAGTGAGTTTTTTTCAGGACTATCCTTTTTAATTTCAGGTTCATCTGTGATTTGTAGGAATAGTTTTAGAAGTGGTATTCAAACATACAAAATACACTACAGCAAGGCTAGTAATGACTGGAAGAAAAATCCTGGACAGACAGAAAATGCAAATAATATACAGCTATCTAAAATATCCTTTCAGTTATTGATTTTCTGTAGGAACTACTTTTATGTAAGCAGTAGATGGATATGTGCCATGTGTCTGTTGAAAATCCTAAATGATTGTGAGGAAAGTAATGATGTGTCATAATTAAAATTAGAATTTCAGAAATTATCTGTGGCATTGGAAAAAACTGCAGCAAGTTTATCAAATAATTGAAAACTGGTACTGGACCAGATGCATCAAAATTTTAGACTTCTTAACACACCTCTGAGTTCTGGATTTTCACAATTCCTGGCCTGAACGTCAGCACGAACAATTGTGTAGCATGAGCATCCTGACCTATACTGTGCTGCCAGGGGAGCACTCCTGTACAACTTCACTGAGCTCTGAGATGAGCAGTGACATGCAAGGATGATGCAAGGAAAAATAATGAAACTCTAATCAGAACTGGATTGAAATGTAGCAGATCATCAAAGATCCTGGTTCACAGATTTTCTTTTGTTATTTATTTTTAAATTTTATTTTTTTTCTTTTTTTTTTTTTTTTTCCTGGTGAGAGCTAGTACCCACAATTCTATGTTTAGGTGTCCTACCTGCTTGAATAAGATATTTTCCTTCTAAAGTATACATACTTTTTAAATTCATAGTAGAGTCTGTAAGATTTCTTAGATGTGCAGCAGGAAGCTTGAATGAATTTGATGTCTCAGCCTAAAAATAGTATGCGAAGGCTTTGAAGAGAAATGGATTTTGGGGGCCTTAAAGTCCTTACTTCAGCTCTGTCATCAATATATGAATTGCAAGGAGACTAGGAAGGCTCTAGAGTGCTTATTGAATTGCCGTTTGAGGGCTTTTGTGTTACTCAAGTGTACAAAAACTAGAGTTAAAAGATGCAAGATAAACTTCATATCCAAAACCAAGAGATAATTGCTAAAAGCCTTCCAGAGACTCTGTGTTTCAAAATGCATGTATTTCAAATCAAGGGGATTTTCAAAATGTTCCCTAATGAAGTGTCAACAGAAGCTAAAAGTTTGAAGAGGTGTTTGACATGCAAGAGGGTATTGGAGCATTGAGAGAAGCATGCAGATGGATGACATTTTATCATCAAAATGTATTGCTACAGATTGTACTGAATAGGAAAATGTACTTTGTAGAGCTTGTTCTGGAAGATATTTAGTATCTCCTGTTAACGTATGCATCACTATGCCCACAGTTATGTCGAGCTTGCCCTTTTAAGTTTCCGTTTCCATTCGCCTTAATACAAAATAACTGGAAAGCCCCCAGTGCTGACAAATTCTGTGACACATGCAGAATGCAAGCATGAAAGGTTATCATACCAGTAGGTACATAGGTTTTTTACATAAATATATGTCAAGATTGTGCTAGGGACATGATATATTTAAGTATGACGTTAGCATGTGTTATTTTTGTCTTGACTGAGAGAGCAAAGCTTTGGCGCATATTGCTATATCTAAGCTTCAGAAATGAAAGTGAAACACTTCGATGGACACAAATCTCTACATGGTGAAGAGTGACCCTTTCTTAATTAAGGTTTTTGAGGAAACTCTCTGAGGGACTGCTCAGGAGAGAAAAGGAATTTTTCATTATATTTGGGATTTGTTTCCATATTTTTAGTTTTCCAGCTGGAAATTCCTCATTTTGCATTTGAGAACTTTTATGTTCTTTTCTGTGGTCTAAAAAAGTTCACATTTTGAAGCAGTTCATCAGTTTCACTCTGATGGTGTTGAGGGTGAAAAGTTGTAAAACTTCAATTCAACAAATTGCTAAGGCAAGTAATTGTTTTGAATATAAGGTACCAACTGATTTCCTGGAGATGTAGATCTATGCATCTCCAACATCTCATATCAAACACTGATGTATATTGCAAATGCAAAGGGTAATAGCTCTTAACAAGTGCAACTATGATGTTACATTTCTCTGTGTAGTGTTCATTAATTTGCTTTAAACGTAAGCCATTGTTTGTTTATGAGTGTCAATAAAAATTATAATTTCCTCTTGGCACAAAGAGTTTCAGAAAGCCAGAAGGAGCTCTGTACAAACCTAATCGGTAATGATATCTCAAAGTGACTCAAATATGTGTATATACATAATGTGTATATATTATATATTTGTTGCAGCTGTGATTTTCTAAATTTGTAATGACAGACACATGCAGTTAGAAAACAAGTAGATTTTCTAATGTTTCAGTGGCACTGGTGTTTCAAAATCAATTTTGAAAAGTACAAGTTGACTAATCTGTTTAAATTTAATAAATTAAAGATAGTTATTCACTCTGCTTTAACTTTTTCTATCTGAAACTATTAAAGTGGTGTGATGAAATAAGTATATGTATGAGTTGAGTTGTTTGACAGAATAATGTCTGTGACACTGATTCCGGTTGCAGTGCTGTGTGTGATGAAGAGAGATTGTTATGTGATTCAGTTTCTTCTCTAAAGAAGTCAGATGACTGCAAGAAACAACACTGGAAATGTGATAGAGAACTACTCTAAAAGGAAGACAAAACACAAAGAATAGCTTTCGTAGATGTTAACTCTATCTGAATGCTTTAAGATATTCAGAGGAGGACATGAGATTCCTTGGAAAGCTTTCAAGGATGCCTTCCACTGAAACAGGGAGCTCAAAGCTTCATCCGGCCTGGCTTTGGACACTTTCAGTGGTAGGGTATTGACAGCTTCCTGGGCAACCTGTTCCAGTACCTCACCACCCTCACGGTAAAAAAAAAAAAAAGTCTTCCTTATATCTAGTATAAATCAACTCTCTTTTTGAAGTATTGAAAGGCCCCATAAAATCACCCTGGGGCCTTCCAACCCCAACTCTCCCAGCCTTTCCTCATAAGAGGGGTACTCCTGCTCTTGCATCATTCCTGAGTCCCTCCTCTGGACACACTCCAGCAGTTCCATGTCCTTCCTGTGCTGTGACCCCAGGGCTGGATGCAGGGTTCCAGGTGGGGTCTCAGCAGAGCAGAGCAGAGGGGCAGAATCCCCTCCCTCCCCTGCTGCCCACGCTGCTTTGGATGCAGCCCAGGACACGTTTGGCTTTCTGGGCTGGGAGTGCCCATGGCTGGGTCATGTCCAGCCTCTCACCCACCAGTGCCCCAAGTCCTCCCCGGGGCTGCTCTCCATCTGTTCATGCCTCAGATGGTGATGATAACAGGGGTCTTCAGAGCCCAGCTGCAGTACCTGGCACTTAGTTGTGTTAAACCTCATGAGATTCCAATGGGTCCAGTTCATGAGCTTGTTGAGGTCCCTCTGGATGGCATCCCATCCTTCAGGTGTGTCAACTGCACCACTCAGCTCAGTGTCATCTGCATATTTGATGAAGTTGCACTTGATCCTGATGTCTGTGTCATTGCTGAAGATAATAAACTTGTCTCAATACAAAACCCCTGAGTACATCACTTGTCACTGATATCTGTCTGGACATCGAACTGTTAACCAGGGGCCTCAGGATGTGACGATGTCCAACCAATTCCTCAACCACCAACCAGTCCACCCATCAAATCTCTCTCTTCAGTTTAGACAGAAGGATATTAAAGGAGAATGTGTCAAATTACAAGAGTCCAGATAAATGATAGCTTTCTTTTTCCCCCATTGGAGTAATTCCATCATTCAAGGCCACTGGGTTGGTCAGGCAGGACTTGTGTTTGATGAAGCTGTGCTGGCTGCCTTGAATCACCTCCCTGTCCCACATGTACTTCAGAGNGTGATGATAACAGGGGTCTTCAGAGCCCAGCTGCAGTACCTGGCACTTAGTTGTGTTAAACCTCATGAGATTCCAATGGGTCCAGTTCATGAGCTTGTTGAGGTCCCTCTGGATGGCATCCCATCCTTCAGGTGTGTCAACTGCACCACTCAGCTCAGTGTCATCTGCATATTTGATGAAGTTGCACTTGATCCTGATGTCTGTGTCATTGCTGAAGATAATAAACTTGTCTCAATACAAAACCCCTGAGTACATCACTTGTCACTGATATCTGTCTGGACATCGAACTGTTAACCAGGGGCCTCAGGATGTGACGATGTCCAACCAATTCCTCAACCACCAACCAGTCCACCCATCAAATCTCTCTCTTCAGTTTAGACAGAAGGATATTAAAGGAGAATGTGTCAAATTACAAGAGTCCAGATAAATGATAGCTTTCTTTTTCCCCCATTGGAGTAATTCCATCATTCAAGGCCACTGGGTTGGTCAGGCAGGACTTGTGTTTGATGAAGCTGTGCTGGCTGCCTTGAATCACCTCCCTGTCCCACATGTACTTCAGAGCTTTTAGAAGGACGCATTCCATGACCTTCCCAGGCATAGAAGTGGGGTTTTTGGGTCAGTAGATCCTAGATAGATACACTGTTTCCCCTTTTCCATCCACCTGGGACTTCACCTGAATGACATGACTTTTCAAATATCATAGAGAATGGTTTGGCAATTACAGAATTAGAGAATTACAGAATATTCTGAGTTGAAAGAGACCCACCTGGATCATGAAGACCAACTCTTAAATTGGCCCATATGAGGATTGAACCCACAGTTGTGGTGTAACTAGCGCCAGGCTCTAACCAGCTGATCTCATCTCAGGGTCTCGTATGCCAGTTGCCTCAGGACTTTGTAAAGCATTTCATACAGTCCCACAGACATATATGCATGTTCAGGTTCCTCAGGTGATCATGAACCTCATCTCTTACAGTGGAGGAACTTTGGTCCCCCAGTCCCTTTCTTGTGGTCTGTCTGCTTCAGAGGTGTGGGAGGAGGGCCTGCCACTGAAGACTGAAGCAAAAAAATTGAGTCTTCATGTACTGTTTATTTGTCTGCCACTTCCCAATGGTGTTTATTTGTTTCTGTCCAGGCCTGAGCATTATATTCCTTGTACTGAGAGGCTGAAGTCAGGTGCCAGGGCAGAAATCTTAGGCTTTTTCCTATGCTCTTGGTTACCTTTTTGCAATGCCCACCATATTACAGCCTATGGATGGATGCAGAGCACCCAAGTGGATATTCACAGCTCATAGGGACTGTATGGAAGATGGAGCTCAGGATTTTTTAGCAGGAAAATGTCCTTCAACTGGAAGCAAAATTGGAAAAGAAATGGGCTGTTGGGAGGAGTTACATTTGCTTTCTTAGGTGGGGAAAATTGGTAGATGATCCTGGAACTTAAAGGACAAGGTTTTAAGGAACTGGTAGCTGAGGGAGAGAAAAGCCTGTTAAAGAGTTGTAACACTGAGGAGGGGACTGGGGCTGATAACTCAGCAAGCAAATGGGGAAAAAGGGCAGGGCACAGGTTGTGCAGATGGGCAGATGGTACATCAAAAACATTTGGATGGGAACATACCAGAGTTGATTGTGCCTGCTAAAACACAGTCCTTTACAGAGCTGGGAATGGAGCTGGTGTTTTTAAAGACTTATGTATGCTGGAAGAGGGGATTCACTTCAAAATTTATTTGTTTAAAGTATTACTTGACCTTTAAGCTTTTGTGTGGAGTGGACACAAATGATTCTCAGTTAGAATGGACTTAACTTGCTTTATTTAATTAACTTTGAATTTCCTTAGTGCAATATAAATATGTCTGATATTTTTGAATGCCCCCATACAGTCATCCTGCAAGTTGTATTACTCTTCTGTCATCAGCAGTGCCAACTACAGTGTTTACTGTGCTCTACATGGCATTCAGTGTTGCTGTAGGAAAATTTTACTGTTCTCTATTAGCAGCAGAGAAATTCAGGACCTTGCAGCTGAAGATAATATGCCTTATATGGTTCCTCAAAAAGTCTACCTTATATGGTTCCTCATACATATCCTGAAAAAACAGAAACAATGTCTTGGAGATTATACAGACATATGAAAAATGTATTTTGGCAAAGACTGATTGAAAATTGAAGCACCCAAAAATGAGCTACTTAGATGCAATTTTGCACAAAAATGTACAATATAGCTTGTAAAATTTTAAGCCAGCTCTTCCTGCTTTATTCTGTATAGTCTTTCATTTCATGGGTGTATATACTAGTGCAGTTCATAATGAGAATTTTTTGAAGACTGAAAGTTCCCTAGATATTTTGTGTCAATTGCAAATGACACTGCTACCAAAGTCAAGCCAAATTTAACTCTGTATTCCAATGTAAAAATGTTAGTGACTCAAAACAAGGCTTTTTTTTTTTTTCCTCCTTTCTCTTCCCCTCCCTTCTCTTTTCCTTTCCTTTTCTTTACTCTCCTTTCTTTTTTGAACAAGTCACATTTTACTAAGAATTTCATTCTTAGGTACAGCTGAACTTCTTTATCTGAATTAGGAAAACAATAACCTGTGACCAGTCTAGCAATGCAAACTGAATGCTAGGCTGTTTGTAATACTTATAAAGGGAAGAGATTTTAAAAAACTTGAGAGATTATACTGAAATAAAAATAATGATAATAATAAAGGTGATATTACCAGCATTGCCTGGTACTGTGGTGTTGTGCAAAACATACTATCATTTCCTGAAATTGAGGAGATGGGTGAAATATAGCCAGAACTCCCTTTGGTATTCTCTTCACACAGAAGCCTAGAAATATTTTATTAAATATTAATAACAACATAAAAGACCTTTGGTCGTATTTTCATTTTAATTAGGCTGGGTATATATGCCATTCACTTTGAAGCCAAATGCTATTCCTTTATATTAACCTGCAGGGGTACTAGAAAATTGAACCAAGTAGCATTTAGCTGTTTCTCCTCTTGCCAGAGATAATTAACATCTACTCTTTTGCAGACTCTCTTATGGTTTCCTGGTACCCATATACAGGTTTCATATTCACTTCCAGAGTTTGAGCAGTAGGGTGTGAAATGCTGCCTCAGCCCATTTCTTACAAATCGGTAGAACTCAGAAAAGTTTTTAACTTTCAACTTCAACCTGCTAAACTTACAAGGGAAACTTAACTCATGATGAAATCAGATTGGTGAGACAAAAGGGACAATAGTTTCAGGAGGGAAACAAAGCTGTGTATAATGCACGGAGCCCATTTTGTTTTGTGGTGAGTGATAAGGACAACTGAAGAGCCTAAGAATGATAGGTGGTATGGCATAAGGAAGTAGGAAATTTTTTGATACATAGAGATAAGGCAGGAATTAGTGAGAAGCAAATGAAATAAAAGGGTAAGGAATTAATTGTATGAAGTCTGTGGGTTTCTAGACTTCTGGCTAGTTGTTTATGCAACCTTTCTGCCGCATACATAGATTTTCCACACCACATCTAAAGCCTGAGAATTATCTTAAATGAGGCCTTGGAGCTGCTGATGTAGCAGCCATTGATCCTGGGGCCTCTACTGGGAGAACCTTGAAGAGCTGCCAGGCTTCTTGGCCAGCTTTCTCCTTTGGCTAATGGCCTTGGGCA
Source organism: Hylia prasina (assembly GCA_013397195.1). Lineage (NCBI taxonomy): Eukaryota > Metazoa > Chordata > Aves > Passeriformes > Sylviidae > Hylia > Hylia prasina. The sequence goes on from VYXD01000769.1 coordinate 63,999, forward strand.
TTCACTTTGGCCAGAGCTTGGTGTACTTTAGCCAACTGCCCAGGTAGCTTAGTACTTCTTTTTCTTAAACCTAACATATTTATTTTGGTCAGTCCAGTGCAGAGCTATAATCTTGCCAGTCCTTCAGGGTAGGACTGGACAGCTGTCTTGGCTAAGCTTTCTCAGAGTAAAGAGTCTGGTGAACTTAAATTTGTGTTACACACATTAACCAATAGGAAGCAGAGCTGCCTTGACAGGAAACTTGCCTGTGTTCTGCTCAAAGAAAAATACTTCTGAATACTGCACTCACTGATGAATTCACACTGTAACTAGTTCAACTCTCACTATAATGCCTTTTGACTGAAATTATCTCCTTTGTGCATAAGCATTATGAAACATGATATATTTTTTCCCTGACCTCCTCCTTCATAAAATAGATGGTTCTCCTTTGATCATCTAATACTCAATATTTTGAGATATTGTTCCCACTGATGTAAAATTAACATAATTCCCTATTTCCTTTACATTTTTTAGCCTAGTTCTGGGAACACAATTATTAGTTTCTCCATGTAAAGGTACACGGAGGTGATAATGCTTCATCTTACAGGAATGTTAAGGAAATAGGTTTCAGTAGTATCTATAAGGAAACTGTGTTGTGGTGATGATAAGAAGTTTGCTTTTTCCAAAACTCCTGTGGAGTAAAGGAGTATAAATAGCTTTATTGTGTTAACAAGGTGAAAATCAAGTAAACAACAGTTTCCTTCATCTCCTATTTGTCCTGGCTTTTTAGACAAAATGTTAAGTGGGCAAAAAAAATATTAATCTCTACTTTTTCTAAATGAACTCACATTAGTCTATTTGTGATACACTGAGGTATTTTCCTGTGTAGTTTGTAAATTTTAACAGGTGTAATCAGATTTGTAAACTTAAAACTTCCACATCTGCTGTAATTTATCATCTTAGGTTCCACCCCTCTGCTTTTAGAAAAGCCAATTTAGCCTGTTACACGGTGGTTACCAGACTTGGATTAGTACTGACCACAGAGGCTGCAAAACACATTCTGATGTATCTCACTTCCCTTTTTCACAGATATGTATATAATGTGATAGAGCAAACTGAAAATAATAAATCTGTTATATACTGCTAGAGCAGTTGGTTTGAACTTGAAAATTTTAGTATTCAATCAAAAGAAATCAATGTCTTTGCATATAGAGAGCCGTAAGAGTATGAGCTGTTACTAAGGGGGAGGAAATGGGGAGGAAAAAAGCTTTTGTTAGTGCATAAAAGTTCTCACACGTCTGTGTCAATAAATACATTAAAATAGCAACCCTCTCAATTGCTCATTTATGAATATTACAAGTGGACATTTTCTGTGTTTAAGAAGCATTACTACTAAAGAGTTTTAAGGCATAGAAGATAGAAAATATTAGGCTAACCTTTTGTTTTTACTGCATTGTAAACTAATTATGAGTTTTAAGGAACAGAAGATCAGAAGTGATAATCTTTTATTTCTACTAAAAAGAATAAACAAAACCACCACCTGATTAAACTTAAAAGATAATTAAACTTACTTGTTTCAGAGTACAGTGTCTGAATTTAGGATACTCGTACAAAATACAGTCATGCATCATTTATCCTGTAATAGCTAAAGTGCAATTGTTCAAAAGTATTTGATTTATATTGTGTGGCATTATAGAACATTGAAGGGTACTTGGAAAACACAACTAAGCCATCTCCCCATCTCTCAGCTTGAATAATGTAAAGATGTAATTAAACATCTGACATCTCTGATACTGAAGCACAGCTTTCTAGTTTGTTTTGGCCCCATTCTCAGCTGCCACAGGGTTGATGACTGTGAAGTAAGTCACATCAATGTGTCAGACCAACGTAAGACAAAACACTAAAATTGTTCTACTTATGGTCAATGTTAAATTTGAAGGAAATTAAAAATATATCTTTTATATCAGTATGAATAGCGTAGCTCTGATTTAGTTGACTAGTTTACTTATTTGGAGATCTGTCATTACTGAATAAGAGTACACAGTCTAATTATTTCCATTTCATGTTCATTTATGACTGTATTATATGAGAAAGAAAAATAGTTTTCAAAGTCCTAATGAATTCAATGTCTGGCATTTTTCTTCAGCATCCAGAAAATTCAACAAATGAAATGGCAATTGTGTAGTCTGCATCAGAAGAACAGCTGCACAAGTCAGTTCACCACAAAACAAGCTGAACAAAATGATTTATGGAGTACTGTTTCCTTAATTATTTCACAGACCTTTCTGGCTCTGGAGATTTGTTTGAGCCAACTATTGCAAATCTCTGAATTTCAGAAATAGTAGATTCCTATCCTTCCTTCTTTACCTCCATTTTTCATCATGAAAACAAAAGTTGTTAATCCTTTGTAACTTTTTGCTAACAATTCTATATTAATGTTCTGTGTATTTTAATAAGAAATTGAGATCTTGGAAGACAGTGTTAATCAGATGGCTGAGTCAATCTAAGTTTTCTCTTGAGTAATTCTAAGCTAATTCTTGCTCTGGCAGTTTTGTGAAACCATAAAGAAAACTGGAACAGAGTGCTATGTACTTGACATAGACATGAGTGTTTCAAGAATTCAGTCTCTCAGAAGCCTACCCTGCTGCATATTTTGACATTATTTTGCACATAGGCATCAAGAAATATGAATAACTACATTGCAACTTGATTTATCCGAACTAAAAGGATGAAGAAAGTTAGTTTAATTTTGACCTTTTAGTTCAGTACGCTAATATGAAGAATACCTGACAGAAGGAGTTTCTTGGTTCATTATGAATAGAGTGAAATTCTCCTCTTATCTTGGGCCTTATGTGGTCCTCATAACTTCTTGGTTGCCTTGATTATGCAGAATGATGAGACATATTTATTGGCCAGAGAGAATTTGGAATTTTTTTCTAGACATTTCTAGAAAACAACCAAGATAAAGGAAGCCCTTACTTGCTCAGTTTCTAGGAAATCAAGTGATGATCTTGCACAAAAAGGAGACATTTAGAAGCTTTGCACAGGGTCACTGGAAACTTTGCTTCCAATTACAGTCATTTGTTCTAACTCCCTGCCATTTCAGGCTTACTCCCTACCTTCAATTTTCCAGTGTTTTTGTTTTAAAAATGTCTTTCTCCCCATACCCTGCCTTCCTTTCTGTGTGCCTTGAACATCACCTCTATGTAGTTTATATTAGCAGAAAACATTTAATTTTTGAGGGGGAAGTAGTTGTTTCTTTCCCATTCAGCATGTTTGCAAGAAAACACCATGGCTCTCATATTTAGGGACTTAAGCCAGGGTATTGTGGGGGATCATGATTCCATTTAATCAAATAAGGAGGGAGTCAAACCTAGCAGCCTGGGCTCACAGCTGCACCTAGCCCTCTGTTCTGTTGTGAACCAATAAGGAGAGGATATAATTATTACCAGAACGGGGGAATTATTCATGCAAAACAATTAAAATTCCATTTGTTCAAGCATACTCCACACATTCAATGTGAGTACCATGTAACATCACTGTCACGTTAATGGTCTCATTTTTATTGATTATATTTTATTTTTGCCAGTTCAAACAACCAGAGTTTTATTTCACAAGTTCTCACTGGTATGAATTAGTACATGGCTTGAGTACAAGCAACAGGCTAGAAGGGAGGGATAAATTTGCTTTAATGAATCTTTTTCAGGTATAGATAGGACTTTTAAAATTTTAAAGGTTTAATTCAGTGGCTGCAATTAATTATCAACCAGAAACAAGTTGTAAAACTGTTATGTTTAGTTTCAGATTAATTTGATTTTTTGCTTCACCAGAAATGTTATTTTAGAATCTCAAAAACATCTAAAGAAGTAAAGATGTGTGACAAGGAAATAAATGAGAGTGAGATGGTAGACTGTCTCAAATAATATTTATATTTTGTAACATAAAAAGGCATAAGGGCCATGCTAATGCACTGCAAGCTTATCTTGCTTTTGGTATTCCACCAGATAGCTCTACAGAACATTTACAACTCCCTGTGTGACCTTCAATTACATGTGCATGGTAGGATACAATCCTGTTTGACTAGGATTAAAACTGGAGGTGTGATAAATGCTTTCAATTTCTGAGCTGTTTCAGTGGTCTACTTCCAAGAAGAATAAATGTTACAACTGAGTCTGGATAGAGAAGAAGGCTGGCAGTAACTAGGGTGAAACACATCCCATGCTTAAAATGAAACAGAAGTAGTAAGTCTGTTTAAAAATGCCATTTTATCTGAGAAAGAAAGAGGAAAGAGACCGAGGCCAAGAAGGTGATGTGGGTTCATGCTTGCTCATCAAATTTCTGGCCTTGCAGGCTAATGGACTCTTACAAAGCTTGTAATTTAACCTTTTTTCCTTAAAGATTCCATGTTTTTCTTTGGATTTCAAGAGAAAAGTGTCCTTTATTTAAAGAATTTTTTTTTTTAGTTTCTTGCTCTGATGCCATGCATTCTCTGAAGGACTTAGGCATTAATAGAGTTTTTGATGTCTCCAGGCTCCAGTAAAATGTTCCTAACCTGCTGAGGATTTAGGAGAGCTCTAGCAATGAATCTTTAGTGAAGCAGATGGATTGCTGCCAGAGAAGGGTCAAAGGATCTGCATGTAGGAGTGCCCTAAGAGATCCAGAAATTAGGAGCAGCAGCCAGGCTGTAGCCACAAGCACAGAGTGTTCAGCGGTGGGCTCTGCTCACTTCAGAATAGTCCTGCCTAAAGAGCAGGATGCAGCCAGCTAGTCAGAAGTGAGTGGTGTTCCCTATATTGTTGAACCTTTGTGTTTGTTATACAAACAATTCTTAATGACTAATGTAAATTAAAATCTATTTTTAAGTTTTTTAATAAGTGCAGTGCAGGGCCCCACAGATGCAGGGCAGCTATTCCAGCTCTTGCTGTTGATATGGGTTCATTTCTTCATTGTCTCATGCCTATTGTCCTTCTTCATGGAATTTGGATGTAGGCTGTAAGGCAAACAAAACTAGTGTCTAATTTCTTTGATTCTTAAAACTGTAAAGGTCCATGAAATCCAACTCATAGTGCTTGACAGAAAAACATAATTAGCACTAGTTTCTTCATCCATGGGGAAAGACTTGCCATTGCATACAGCCATGTTGCACTGCATGCTAAAACCAGTGACTTCTGTCCTGTATTGCTATGTCACAGTAGCAGGCAAGAGGAACATAAAAGGTGTTTTCTTAATGTGCTTCATTTCTGTAGTGTTGTAGCCATCTGACAGCTGAAGACTGAGAATAATTGCTTATTTAGTTTCTTTGTTGATTTCTTCTCACATATTGATTTCTGTTTTGTTTCCCCCCCCCCGAAGAATTAAAAAATGTAGAGAAGGTGATGGAAGAGCTATAGTTAAGGAAAAATGTTTGAATAAAGTGTTAAAATACCAGTTTGTGCTTATTATGGCAGGTCCAGTGGTGCTCAGGAACTGGCTTTAAACTGAAATGTTGATACTAATGTATCTCAAGTTCCAATTTATTTAAGTTTTTCCTTTTTGCATTGCATATTGCTATATTAATGCATGTCAGTATTGAAGGATTTGGCCAGTTTTTCTGTAGAATCTGTGTTTTCAAAGCTGCCCCCAAATTGTTGTAGACATTATGTTATAGCCTAAGTACTAGGTTAGCTGCAGTGCAGCTGTAGTGTATACTTTCTCTGCTGGGAGGACATTTTACTTACGATGAAAAATGTGCTTTGTATGTACAAGTTCATTTTGCATATATTTGTCAGTGGAGAGAGTGCACTGCCTTCTTGGGATTTGGTAGCTGAACCAGGTGAGATTGTGTCCTCCTGCTGTCTCATTGATTTTGCTATTTTCCCTGACCTTCCATCGTATTTGCCACCAATTCTCCTTTCTTTAGTGCTGCTCAAGTCATGGAATTTCAGGGATGAATAATTTCAGACATAAATTCTTAAAAACCCATTACTCTGGAAGAGTTGAAAGCAGATTAATTTGATAGTAGTCAGGATGGGAGAAAGAATAGGGTTAAGGAATAGGAATTGGTTTGGCGGGTTTAGCAGATTTTTTTGTTGTGTGGAAGAAAAAATTGTAGATTTCTGTAAGAAGAGCACTGAAGTGATGAAAACATTCAAGTCACTTGCTTCAAGCAGTGATTTAAGACTTCACATTTATTAGTCTATTTTGTGCTTTGATTGTTGTTTATTCATTTCAGTTCTGTCCACTGAAAACTGTAGCAATTGACCCAATTTCAACTGTGATCTCATTAAAAAATATAAGTAAAAATAGGATACTATCATGGTAATTAATTTTTCTCTTTCATTTGCCCTAGATAGTGACAAAAGTTTTTGTCGTGCCTGGTTTTTTTCTTGTCTTGATTTTTACATTAAATGACGTTTAACTGTCATAGTCACGTGAAAAGTGTAAGAATATGGGCTAGTAAAACTTTTTGTTTAAAATACAAGTTAAATAAAAGTTCTTACTTAATATTACCCATAAATCCCACATGATTTATGAAGTATGATCATACAGTGCAGCACTGGTGTAAACCTCCTACCTGTTACAGCTGAGTAATGACTTCATAAATGTGTGGGTGTAATTTTGAAACTGGAAAATGCCTTCTTGTGGGCCATTAATATCTATCTGCAGCAAGAAGACTTATATTTTAGCATGTGTCTACTTCTGAATTTCGTTTAAGGTGACTTATTGCATCACCAAACAAAATACCAAGCCCCTATTATGGAGTAACAGGAAGGCAGGCAGTCTTACTGAGTATCTCTGTGTGCTCATGCTTGTTGCACTTGTGTACACTTAAGTAAAAGTTAATAAGTAGATGAACAGTCTTTGGCATTTCTGGTTTTTCTTCTCAAATAGTTTTTTAAAGCAAATAAGACATACTGTCAGTGTGTTCCTTAGCCGTACTGGGAGTCACCAGTCCTGGGAGTCCATGGGGAGTAACGGAGATCTGTGCTGCTCAGACAGTGTTTTGTCTGACGGTAGAGTTTGTACCATGTTTGTGAGTGGAGCTCCTTACACCAGGTGCAGAATCCCTTTTGAAATGGAGTCCATTTTATAAACTTTGGGTTCCAGATGCATCTTTGGTTCCATCCATTTCACGTATGCAGCCATCTGCTAGGAAACCATCTCCTATTTTCTCAACCTACAAGACAATTGCTTATTTTGAAAATAAATTAGTTTTGCTAAATTACATGACCATTTCATCTTTCAGGACAAAAGCGGTAATTATTTAGCTGCTAGTGAATTCTTGAAGTGTATTTACACTTCCTCTCATGCGTCTTTAGCATTTGTACATCTTCAAGCCAAGTACTGCACTCTTCTGATTCAAGCTGTCATCTTCAAACCACCCACACATGGTGGTTTGGTGTAGGCATTTTTCAGATAGGTTTTTAAATAAACCAATCCACAGATGCAGATGAATAGAATGGATTGTGAAAGCTAAGGTCTGATTTGCAAATTAGGTGGGCTGTTTTGGAGATGGGGTTTGCCACAGCCAGGCTGGCATAAATAGCAAGTTGTCCTGCCTCTTGGACCTCAGCTAGGGAGATTGTGTCTGGTGTGCCTGTGAGACTTTCTTTGGCTTGAGTAACAAGCCAGACTTCTATGAGCCCTTTGGGCAACCTCCTATGAAATTTTGCTCAAAAAAACTTCTTTTCTCAGTTATTGCGGACCCTGGAGCAACCTCTCAGCCAGCCTCAGGCCACTGTCTCAGCTCAGTCTTTTCTCAGATCTCCAGTCCTTTTCCAAACAGTGACTTACATGGCTGTATATAAGAGTGGCCTTACCTACTGCCTGCTTTTTTTCATTTTGGTGCTTTTTTTCCTCCTTCAGAAATCGTGTTTGTTCTTCTCTATCATGTTTTCACCCTGCCATCTTTTTGCATCTTTATGGGTGTCTTTCCCAGTGTAAGATTGTTTTGGTTGTTGGTTGGTTCTCTCGTTTGTGCTGGGGAAGGGCTCGTCATGTTTTCTTCAGAGACAAAATTGGGGATGCCTGAGCCCATAGAGATTTACACCTGGATTTATGTTAACTAAAATATAAATCCAGGTGTATGTTAACTAAAACAACTTCTCAGGATCAAGACCTAATCTTGGAAATAATCTATTGGAAAATTGGTGTTAAATTTTACCTAGGTACAGTGTTTAGACCTTTAGCATGTTTTGTATTTTGAAAATTGCTTAGCTTAGCAACAGATGGCAGGTACTTTAAAAGCAGAAGCTTTTGTTTATTACAGAGATTTTAAAATAGGACGTAACATGACTGAAAAGTTGTACAAAAGTGTTATACTAAAATAATAATTTTATCCATAATAGGGTTTTTATGGACTAGCATTGTTGAGGATTCATTATTATAAACAGCAGCTCTCCACATTCCATATTTTTATGAATTTCACTGGAAGATTGAAAAATCTACTTAGAGTCTTCTGCAAAAAAATCACAAGGATACCTTTTACTTCCAATTAGAAGGTTTGTGGATGACTGGCTTTGGTTTCACCACTGATTATTAATAAAATGTAAGATGTGCACAGTACTCTTTAAAAGAAGAAAACTAGAAATCTGTCAGTTAAATTAATCTGCTGCGAATCAAACGGTAGGATAGGCTAGGCTAGGCTAGGCTAGGATAGGATAGGAAGACTGGTTTTTACTTGATTTAATAAACAAGATTATTACTGAATTAAATTTTGGAATTTTTTTGTCAGAATACGATTTTTTCCAATATGTTTTGACAGTGCCGTCAGCTATGAGAAACTACTGACTGTAGATATTCTCTGCCAGAATGATGAATCTATTTCCAGTAAGCTAGTTGCTTCATCTTGTTGGATATACTCTTGGGCATTTATCACGTAATTCCCTTAATTCAAACCAGTTGTGTACATATTTTGTAATTGATGAATTACTCACAGTAAATAAATATTCATACAAAATCAGCTATTTGATGAATTTTAAAAAATAGTGTTTAACGGTTTTTGTACCAGAAATTAGCACTCTTTGTTTACTGGGTCTTTTCACAGTAAACAAACTTTAAATATGAATTAGTGTATCTAAAAATGCTATTATTACAACATTGACTCCATACCATTTCAGGTAAGAACACATTTACATTGCAACTGTATGTTAAATACTTTTATCAGCACAGTGAGTAATACCAGATCACTAGTCCTTGTCATTAAATTTGTGAAGATGAAACAACTATTCTCCCATCAAATTCTGCACTACATTTAGATGAAATGCCTTGGTTAAGTAACGTCTTTGAAGACTGGGTGTTACTTCCTTTAGCTCTGATTATAGTTGGCAGACATTATGTGTTCTTTGTGTATTACCAAAACAGAACATCTATCTGTGGCATACTCCGTCTTTTCTTCATAAATGGATGCAGCTTCAGTGTGTTGGATGTATTTTAGTGTGTTGTTTGCATTTGATTAATTTGCTCTTACAGCCTTTGTGTGTGCAAGTTTCTTACCCCTACTACTGCATATATATGATTGATGCAGTGAACTGTTGGCTTCTGTTCTGTAAATATTAATCAAAGAGTATGCTCCTCTGCTTAATGGCTTTTCAGTGTAGGAGGCAGCCAAACAACTATAGTCTGCTTTTTTTTTTGCTCTTTAATCATTATTGTGTAAGACACTGGCAAGAACAGGTTTTTTTAAATCTATAAACACTATTTCATGCTTCAACATATCCATTGTTTGGTCAAAGTTATGAAATGTTGTTGCTCAATGAAACCTTGTTTTCAGCATTTCCTGGTAAAGCAGGAATAGAAGAGATAAAACAGTAAAGGAAGGGGCAGATAATTAAGTAAAGAAAAATACTAGGAATACGTGCAAGAAAGAAGCACAAGATGCAGAGTCAGTAAATTCAGCCTCATATGGTTTCAGGTCTTATGATTTGGACAAACGGTTTTCCTTAATCAAAAGCCAAACTGCATTCTTTTCTAGATTCCATGGCTGTGGTGAAAGGAATAATTTGTGACAAAAATATTCTTAAGGAGAATAAGGTAGACATTTGCTATGTTCCAATGTGTGCTTAAAATGTGTTTCAGAGTACATGTTGATAAGTGTGTCAGCTTATTTGGGTGAGAAATTAAAAGATGTTCAATATTTAAATAAAAAAAACCCCAATAAATGTTTGGTGGGAGTGGTGATGGTACAGCTCAGTATCAGAAGCAGTGAGTTTCTTGAAAACACACTGCACATTTTTCTGGCATGTAGGTCTGGCCTAAGTTTGATAGATAACAGCTTTAGTCATTCTCCATGAATGTCACCAGTGAGGCAAGCCAAGGCTGAAGGGAACGCTTATGCTTCAGGGTTAGTAGTGTTTGTTGGGATCTGGTGTGGAGTTAGTTTACTGTATGTGCATCCCTTGCCCCTTTCTTAAAGATGTCTCTAATTGTGCTTGTAGCAAAATTTTACACCTAGCACTATCACTGGCTTAGCTTTAGAAATTAGCAGAATTAGCAGAATTTATTGAATTGCTGTTGCCCTTGGCCATTAGGACAGACTTGCTAAAATCCTCTCAAGCAATGCAGGATCATAGAGAATATCACGTTATTTGTATTTACTAATGCTTTTTTCCTACACATTTTATTTTAATTGTTACAATATTTTTTTTCATTCCTCTGGGTTTTGCCTGGGAAATGTATCTCAGTTTTTGTTATAGGCTATCATCTTCTAATATTCTAGAAAGACATAAGGCAAAAATCCTCCAAACTGTCTACAATTGGACTTGTGGTTCAGCAAAAATAGTAGTTGAAAGCTGAATCATTAAAGCACAAAAAATTTTAATTTGTTTCCAGTCAGTTTATTTATCTCATAATGTATTGAACGTATTTTCAGGAAACATCAGTAAGAGAACTGAATGGCTTGAATAAAATACTGGTATCGTAGTCCACATTATGTAGTAGAAATTAATATATTTTGCTAGTTGAACACATATTTGCACAGTGTTTGTAAAACCAGCACAGTGTTATACCACCTCCCTTTGAACAACTCCTATAAATATTCCTTTTGCATATATGCATACATTTACATTTGAATATATTAACATGCTCTTCCAGAAATAACTATTTGGAAAGAAATTTTCGGTTACAGACTGTTTCTATAAATTGAGTATTTGTTTCAGATCCATGTCAAAATGTTAAACCTTGTAATTTTCAAAATCCTTTCTCCTGGATAAAGGCCATTTCCACTGTTTTAATTCATAGACATGTGCTTCAGTGATTTGAATCTACATCTTCCATTTTGATAAGAATTATTCCCACATTCTCATTGTTTGTTAGTTCTCAAAAGTTAATTTTTAATCCAGCTAAGCAATCTTCATGTCTGGTTAATGTAGTTACCACTTACTGACCCTCTCAAAATGCTGATCAGTCAGAAAAGGTTTTAATGTGCTAAAAACAGCTAACTGTTATAAAGTTAGATGCCTTTCTCCAGTGATCTGCACCTGTCATTGTTCTTCCCTAGTTTTTGTAATCAGACTTTAAGGTCACGATAATAACACAGGAGTATGACAAGGCAAAACCATGGCTTCTTAGAGACCTTGTCTAGTAGTGGTTTTAGTTTAGTTTACATGTAAATATTGTCCCTAAGGTGCAAATTTTAGAATGGACTTGTTAAGGTATATTTTCTTTTTAAGTATAGTTTTTTTGGAAGTGATGATCTGTATCATAAAAATATGTAGTGTTAAAAAGAAACAGAGGGTTTGGATATGTTAAATACTGTCAAGTGGGTTTTTTTCGGCCAAGGTAACTTGTCTGTAACAGAGCAGAATCTCTATTAATAGTACCTCTTTTCTGTTATTTACATGTCTTTCAAAGAAACAGGGCAATTGATTTCAATTTAGATGTAGTCTGAAAAACTGAAGATGGTACTTAATAATGCCTTTGTACTAATTGAATTTCTGTATGTTTATGTAGTTGTTTATGGAATTTAAAGTGAAAATACTTAAAATGAACAAGGCATCTACATTTGTGGTATAGATAGATGGGAAACTAATAGTAGTGTTTTCTCTTTTTACGAACTCTAGGGGGGACACAAAGATTACCTCGCACAATTGGAGTGTCATTGGCAAAAGAACTAATCTTCTCTGCACGCATTGTAGATGGTGAGGAAGCAAAATCAATAGGATTGATTAGCCATGTGGTAGAACAGAATGAAGCAGGGGATGCTGCATACAGAAGAGCATTAGCTCTGGCCAGAGAATTCTTGCCTCAGGTATAACAAATTATTTTGATTTTGGTTTTTAGTTTTTACCAAATAGTAAGACTGAAAAGAAACAGCTTTACAAAATTATGTATCAGAAAGTCGTGCTAATTATGTGGCAAGTAATCAGAAGTTTCCTCTCTTGTATTGAATAGTATTATTTGGTAATTATTTCATAATAAAGAAAAAACCTCCTTCAGTCCTCATCTTGCCATGATCTGGTCTCTGCTTTCATTATGTGTTCTGGCTTTCAACATTTAAACAAGAAAAGAAAATGTTATATAGGTTTTACTTTTTAGCATAACAATTATTTTAATAGATTACTTTGTTGCTGTTGAACTTCTCAGAAGAGAGGCAAAAGGTCCTAGGTAGAAAATTCATAATGATGCCTTAAGTTTTAGCTTTCATGTTTTTCAGATTCTGTGCTGCCTAGGGGTGTAGTTCTGAGCCTCATATTAAGCGTTAGTAGGCTCTCCTCACAGAGTATGTAGACAAAACAAATCCTTTCCCAGATGGAGACCCAGGACAACTGTTACAGGTTTTCAGGCCCAAAAGCATAAACAATGGTGGGTGGATGAAGAGAGGAACAATAAGGATGGGGCTTCCTAATCTGAAGCTGTAATTGGACAATTAAACCCAATATGCAAATGTACCAAAACTTACAGAAGTGTGAGACCTCGTGACCAGTTGTCCATTGGGTGACCACTTTAAGTTCACTTTGGGTGTAGCCCTGGCCAGGCTCTTGTAGGTGTATCCTTAAAGGCCTTTTAATAAATACCTACTTTATTCTCTTAGCTCTGTCTAGTCTCTTTTCCAGGTCAGCCTTCCCAAGGCATCAATAAGAGGCAGAAAAAGAAAATAATTAGTGAACCACTTTATTGGATCACAAGTGTAACAGCTAAAATTTTTTAATAGAAATGTAAAATGTTATAGCTTAGGTATGACATTTAATGGTGGTTATTTGTGTCTTGAACACTTTGATAGAAAGATAAAAATTAAAAGTACAGTAAAAAATTTTAACATACAGTGGTTCTGGAAAGTTGATTGATGGTTACAACTTCTTATTAGAAATGCCTCATAAGCATTTGGCTTTTCCCAAGTCAGCAGGCCTGAAAATCCAGAAGCTGATGCTGATGGATCAGGCACAGGACTGAGATGATTCCCAAAGACGTCTTGCAGTTCTACAGCACTCTGGAGGCGAGTGTGGGAATCCCGCTGCTCAGTGGGGATCTCAGTTGCTCATGGGAGGGTGTCATCACTTGACCAGAGCAGGCTTTGCTATAGCATACTGTAGGTTTGAAGCTTGTATCAATTGATTTTATTTCATCATTACATATTTTCGTGCATCTCCATTGTGTGATAGTAGGGATATAGGACTGCCCTTGCAAAGACCTATAATGATGTATCTTAAAGTGGCCATTCTGAGCCTTGTTTTGAAGGAAATTGATAAAGCTTGGCAAATGTGGACACACTCAACACCTTTGAAACATAAACCAAACAGTAATTAGGTTCTTTTGAGAATAATATACTTCTACTTTTTTTCAGTATTCAAACTATTAGTTTAGAAGCAAATGTCTGATATAATGATAAGATCTAAGATATATGACTTATGTACTGTAAATTTAACAAACGTCCAAAGTCTAGATGGTCCTAGTGTAAGAATATTGATGTGCAGACTCTTCAGTTATAAATCTTGTAGGTTTTGATGACATGTATATAAACTTTTTCTCTCATTTTAGGGACCAGTAGCAATGAGAGTTGCAAAACTGGCTATCAATCAGGGAATGGAGGTAAGGATCTGTACTTTTCACAAGAGTAGGCCGGAAGTCAGGTTGGCAACAGCTGTACTGTGGTGAAATTCTTTTTCTAGAACTGTTTTCATTTTCTCATTGTGTAGTCTTTCGTGGTCTATTTGATCAAAACTTTCTGAAGAATGAAATGGTTTTTTTAATATCTCAGACTCCTGAGATGCTATTTTCTGTAACAAGGCTTAGTAACCTCAAGAGTAGTGTACGCTGCTAATTATTAATTGTAGAAAGTAAACATAAACTACTATGAACAAACTGTATTTCAAATCTCAAGTGGGAAAAATAATCAAAGTCATACTCTGTCGAGTCTGTAAAGCTCTCAGTGTTTAATAAAGTTAAAGGCTGAAGGGCATATTATTTATATTTAATAGTTTAATACCAGTTAGTGTTAAAATTGTACCTGGAGCCTGATTTCATGTCTGATTCTGATTGCCACTCCTTTGCCACAGTACCAACCTCTAAAGCTCATTTAAAATCCCGTCTGGACATGTGTTTTACTTTAGCTGTCCATATCCTAATGCTGAGTTCAGCAGGTCTGTTCATATTTAACGTTAGACTATGCACCAGACACCTTGTAGCTCAGTCTGTACAAGGGAAAGAGGATCATACCAGCTGCAGCACCTGAATCCAGGAAGATGAATTTGTCCTTTTTTTCTTAAAAGTCACAAAAGCAACCAGTGAGTTCAATAAAGTGTAACACCAATAAGTGGTGGTCTGAGAATCAAGCTCAGATGCACGAAGAGTATGTTAGGTTTCCGCAGCAAGTAATGGTGGGATTTGAGGTTTATTTCAATACCCAAGGTTCAAAATGCTACAAGCTAAGTTATCTGACTACCAGATATAGTGGATAGAAAGGTCAAAATAATGATGTTTATAGAATTAGGGATTATAGGGTTGATGGACTCTAAATGATTGTCTCCAGTTCAGTCTTGAGGCCCAAGACAAGATGCACTGTATCAAAACCAATCAAGCCAAATGGTTCATCAAAGCTGTTGTTACAAACCTACCAAAGGACAGATTTCATGGCTTCCTTTGATAATTTATTCTATAACTTATCTCCCCTTGAAAACTTCCTGTGGTGCATAGCCATAGTCCTTCCAGTGGTCAAGTGGAGAGCTAGTGAATTCTGCAGCATCGGCTGCTTATGACAGATGGAGAAATGGTGAATCCAAAATTCAGCCTTTTCAACTGTTCAGGACAGCTCAGAGAGAAACTAAACTTATTAAAAATAGATGATGATGATGCAGAGCAGACATGGGCCCCTTTATTTTTCTGTTTTAAATCATTTTGAACTTGAATCTGTGTTTATTTTGTGGCATGCTGTCCTGTCTTTTATGACATTTTGAAGATACATTATTTCAGAAAAAAAATTTAAATAATCATGCAGGGCATCTTTTTCCCTGTAGTAAATGAAACTATTATAAATGTGCAGGTAGCCAATGGTTTTTACCTAACCAGATGATTTGTAGTAAAGAGCAGACATTTTTTGAGGGTATTGCATGCTGGTTGTATTGCCAAATCAGTAATGTATTGCCAATCTGTTACATAAATACTGACCACTCTTACCACATGTCAGTGTAGCATTTCTGTGATTAAAATAGGGTAGAAGAACTTTGCAGAAGTATTTTAGTATGTGGCATATAAAACCACAATATTTATGTTAGCTGTGAGAAAATTGCATATAATAAAAAAAAAATAATATTTTAAAAACCACTGTATTCTTTTCCTCAGGTCGACTTAGTAACAGGTTTAGCAATTGAAGAAGCTTGTTATGCTCAGGTATGTAAATATGATTACATGAAAAAAACACAGAAAACAGGCTTTGTTGGTGCCTGTTTTGAAACATGCATAAATTCAACTAAAAATTGCTGTGTGATTTTTTTCTGCTAACTTTTTGGCATTTTATTTAAATTTCCATCTACTTGGTCTGATTTTGTAAGGAATTTAAGGGCGGAGATGTAGTACAGGACAATAACACATCTGTACCTGTACTGTTAGGGTGAAAGTAGTGAAGCAGCGCCAGCAGTACCATACACCTAGCCAGTCATAAACTACCATGCCAGTCCAAGGTCTGAATTGCTTTTGCTTTGTTTTGGTTTAACATCAGATAATACAAAGGACACTTCGCTAACATATGCCACTAATGGCTTATGTGCTAATCAATAAAAATTTGAGACAAACCTCTTTGCCAGTGAAACATGGGAATGATGTATTTGAGATTATATGTTCTTGGACTTTGAGGCAATTTTTTATGCTGGAAATAGAAGCATCAGCATTCTGTGCTTATTTAAGATGTGGTAATCAGATTAATAACATTCTTCCCCGTCCCAAAAACCCAAAATGAACCCGACCAAAAAAAACCCCAAACCCTGCTTTCCACTCTCCCCCAAATAAACAAAACAAACAAACCACAAACCCTTGAGAATTTTTTTAACTCATGTGTTTGAAGAGAAGGTACTTCTTCCCCACCCAAATTGTTTATCAACCTTTTGTTGTCTCCTTGAAGTGTCTGATATGTTCCTATATCTGACTAGATAGATAATTTTTCTGCTGCATTAAAATTTTTCTGATGTATCTTGGATGCATTGAAGAGCTAGGATTTGCATGAAAATGTCTTTCTTGGTATTGTTTTTGGTGTCAGTAATGAATTGTTACTCTGCTCATTGCAGACTATCCCAACAAAAGATAGAATTGAAGGCCTTCTTGCATTTAAGGAGAAGAGACCTCCTCGCTACAAGGGAGAATAAAAGAATCTGATGCCTTTAAAATACAGGGGGATAAAAGTACTTCTATGAGGACCATTAAGGTGCACTTTGCATCCGCACCTGGAATATCACAATCACCAAAGTAACAGCAAATCATACAGATGTTACAACATTTTGAATGTGTCTATACTTGTACGAAGCTGAGGTAGAAATGTGTGTCAGCCCATTCTCATTACAGTTTCTGATGGTTGATCTGTGTATTGGCAAAGTCACAGGTTCATGCACCATTTTTAAAATTTCACATGAATGAAACATACCATTCCACAACTGAAAAAGCTCTGTAATTCTTTACATAGACAAAATGTATCTGTGATGTTAAGCATAAATCTGCTATATCATTTTATCAAAACAAAAGCAACTACTGAACACCAAAAATAAGAAATTTTACCAAATATGCATTTAAGTGATTCTGTATATCAGTAAAAATTATATTTGAGCATTCTGTCAGAATATCTATATTATCAATAAAGCTAGGGGAAATGAAAAAGGTTATAATTTAGAAAATGTTAAGCTTTATCTTACTCTATCCTAAGCAAAATGAAATTCACTTTAGCACTTAATGGTGTCCTTTTGATAAAGTTGTTGCCATTATATTCATTTAATTGTATTAAATGAGGACATTTTTGAGGCCAGCCTTTAATTATACATTCTTGTATGTTAAACCTGGTTTTGTCTGCATTTTCCCAACATATCATCTGATCAGCACTGTAATGGAACTTTATATTCACTAAATAACCCAGTTATTTTAATTTTTTGATGATTGTATTAAAGACAGTTGTGCGGGGATATGACCAATGTGCTGTAATAGAACCTAGAATTATCTTAATCTCCAGAATATTCCATTTGAAAGTTTTATGAATGTATATTTATATACAACAGGGATGATGTTGAAAGGTTCTTTATTTTCTGGTGGCCTCAGAGTTCTTTTCATACATTGCAAGAGAAATGCAGTAGGTTTCAAGGTAAGAAAACTTGTAATTCATACTGTGTATTTGCAGTGGACGCAGCATATACAGCAAATGTCTGGAAATAACCTTGTAGAAAGTATTTTTGTTAATTTGACTGGAAAATAAACATGGCTTAGCAGTCTGAGGCTGTCTTTTTATATGAAAACAAATTTATTCTTGCTGGGTTACCATTGGTTCATGGAACTTGTGCACTCTTTGCTGTTTCTGCAACATTAGCTATGGTCACTGTCCATATCTATGATGATAAAGCAGCTCATCAGCATGAAATGACAAGAACTCATTTAAATTCATATTTAGACATATCATTACATGTAAATTGATTATAACTGGTAGAGCTCACACTTTGTTGACTGGTAAACTTGCTGAGTCGATCATTTCTTGCACAATAATTTGCAAATAAAGTACTGGTACTTGTTTTGATAGTTAAATAAAGCCTAGAGGGTCATTTTCTCGTGTTTTTGAAATGCTAACATGTCATTTTCCTTTTTACTGACTACAAAATAATTATGTTAATAGGAAAAAATATTAAGCATATGCTGATGGGTTTCTGTTGCATAACTTTGATATACACTCTGGTTATTGAGCTGCCTCTGTTTCTACCAAGCACTGATTAAGTAGCTTCTGTGAATGGCTATTTAAGAACATCTAATAACTTTAAATACTGTGGCATATGACTGTGTACACTCACGCCTTCAACTAGTAGTTTTGATCTCAGAAAATAATTTTCCTGTCACAGTGGTCTCTGCATTCCTTTTCTCAGGAGAAGATAGTGTAATATCATAGCAATTTGAGTTCCTTCTTTGAAGTCAACAAGTTTGGATGTTATTACAAAGCGAGTATCAGTAGGACAGTTTTTAAACGTACTTTGGAGTGATGTTGAAGTTGTTCTGGAGGAACAATATTTTAGCAAAAGACGTGTTAATCACTTACTGTCTCATTTATTAAGTGACATGTTTTGACGGCTGCAGTGGTCATAATTAATAGTAGCATTAGAACTCTCCTTCCATGAGCGTGTTATTTGTAACAAAAATGCTCATGTAAAGGCTGACTGTTCCTTATGAAAGGTGTGATCTGGCAAATCCTCCTTCAAGCACTTAGGCTCAATTCTTTCAGTTCCTGGTAGAGCCATGTTTTTCTCAACAATACCTCATGGATGAGTGAGCCCTGGTCTCTGCTGGTTTTCTGAAAGGTTATCTTGTGGTACCTAGACACAAGCAGCTTTTTCTCCTGCTCCTGCTGAGCTCAAGTGGATAGTGAGTTCTTCTGCACTTTGCTGAGTTGGATATTGAAAAGTTGTAACGCAGGTAGGTCCCTTATCCATTATTAGTTATCAGCTGATAATTTCTCAATATTTGCAAGTTCAACTTACTGAGTTGCCTAGAAATTCTCAGTTTCATGCAGAAATTAAGGTGTGACTTTATATAACAAATACAATTTTAGCCTTTAATGCAGCAAACTTTATATTTTCAACATTACTGAAGTAACTCCCATTCTTAGTAGTTTTACTAAATATCTGAATGAAATTTTCATGATTGTCTGCATGGCTCTAATCAGTTCAATGCTTTTGAGTAGATCATCTGTAATGAAAAAAAAGGTGTGTTTTATTTATTCTAAGATTATGTAATGATACAGTTTAGTGCTTTTGGAGATGCTTTCTATGGAACCTTTTAATGACATTTGCAGTCATTGGTGCCCAGTTATTTCTGAAATTCTGTCAGTCTATGTGAAATTAGTCATAGTTCTACATCGTGGTTCATGTCTTTGCTTTTCTAGAACTGCTTTTAACCAGCTGCATTTAGAATAGTAAACATCAGGATCATTCTCAATGGCTTCATTTTTTATTCAGTCATTGCTCTTTAATGTATTTAATCATAGTCACAGTTGTTGAAGAGATCACCACAAGAGAGAGCAGAATATCATGCTACTTGGAATCTGGTGTTGGGAGACTTAGGGATTAAAATAAGGGGTTTTGGCACTAGTGTCACTTCACATACCAAACCCAGCTCATAGATGCAAAATGAAATAAGTAGTTGAAATCTTAATTTATCACTGCATAGTCTTTACTTACACCTTTTTCATGCAAGAAAATCCCTGAAAAGGTGTCCGCTGAGATTAGAGAGGGGATGTATTTACAATTTTAAAAAATGTACTTAAAAAAAAATCATTGTTCATTTGAGTGGTGTGCATTGAACAAGATGCACTTTCACCTCTCATTTGTGGAATTTTAGCCTTGATCTTGAACCTAATGACACTGCTGAAAAGTTATAGGGCTTCATTGTCTACTGAGGCTGATACAGTCTGTATACTTAGGGTGTGGTAAAGTTCATGATGATGTGGTTAAGATGTTCTTTTTCTGCACACCTTTAGAAAGAGAACTGTCTCCAGAAATGAGAAAAAGAAAAACAGCAAGCAGATAAACCAAAAGAAGAATTGTTTTCAGCTAAAGGTAATAAAATTTCTCTTGTCTACTTTTTGGGATTACAGTAACTTTTTTTTTCTATTTGTGCCTTGTTTTCCTGTTGGCTTTTCTTTCATTTAAGTCTCAGACATGAAAATGTGCAGGGAACACTTGTAAAATTTTGTATGGGTTGTTTTCCCTTTAAGAACATTGGTATTTTATAAGCAAAGTTAGCAGAGTTGAAAAAATTTTCCTGAAAAGTTTTTGAAAGATGTAATCAGAAATTACTGTGTTATCAGTAAAGGTTAGATAATATTGAGGTTAGAGATGCCTTTTTTATTATAGATTTAAATTATGCCCTTTTTCAACCTTGGAACAGAACTGAATAGAAGTTTTTGTACTTATGCAGAATGTGCTGTGTTTACGCAATGTGTTCATTATGCTTTATAATATATGTTTGTGTTTACTAGCATGTCATATGCATACATGTGTATGTGCATATGTATGTGTGTACATGTAAATAAAATTATCCAGACTGTGAGGCAAGACCAAATCAATCCCTCAGGATGTGATACAACTATTCTGCTTCAGGAAGTTTTGAATTTGTTTGTGCAAGAGCACAGCCAGCAAAACAGTGGACCCTACACAGCACGTACCATGACTGCTACAAGTGGGTGTACTTGCCATGTGTTCTGTAGCACAGAAATTCTGCTGCAGAAGCCGCAGGCGAGTAGTGAGGGTATGCACGTATATCTGTCCTGTATCCAGATACCATATATCTGGTCATGTACATATGGTAGTTCAAGGCTGGAATAAATGTAGCAGGAGTCAAAGTGAGTTCTTAAGTCTCAACAAAGGTGTGGCATCCAGACAGCACATTTCTCCCAGCCCTATAATGTCATTTGGTCCTTCAGTTTGGAGAGGCCTGCAGCAATCATGAGCAGCTCATTAATCAGCCACTGTCACAGATTATAAGATCAGTGTCTATCTCCTTCAAATAAGTCTAGACTTAGATTTCATCTTCAGCTTTTATCTAGTAGATAATTCTTCCAAGGACAGTCATTCACATGGGAAGAAATATGAAGTATGTTAAAAGAATTTATTACAGAGGGTGTGAACATTCAGTGTCAAAGCTAACTCCTATTTGCAATACTTGAGTTCAAAATAGTACATTAACCCTCTAAAGCATAGTCTGCACATGTATGTTTATAAACTCTTCAAAGTTCTGGCTAGTGAGTACTATCCTTTCATTATAATTTCTGAAGTGTATGCTAATAAAGCTTGTATAACATTAAAGACCTGAGAATATGGTGAAGTATTCTTGTTGCATAATATAACCACTTTCAGAAGAACATGGAAAGTTTGTTATTTCTGTAAGGAACTTATACATCAAATTGTTGCTTCTTTATTCTGGCAACTGCTAATTGATTTAACATTTTCCCTTAAGCATAAGGGACTTTGTGATATCATCTTTGGCTCAATTCTTTTTAGTGTGTTAAAAATTCTGATGCCAGTTGTACAAATTTTTTTAAAATGTTTCTCTTCCATGCAGCTTAGAAAGACAAAGTTAAAAAATATAATGGTGAGGACAGAGTTGTGAAGGTTGTGTTTTCATGACATATAAATGTTAATAATACATTCGTAGGCTTGTGTGAAGAGAGTTTGACTCTCCATCTTTTGTGTAATAAGTCTTTACTGCTGGGACTGTTGTCTTCAAAGCTGCAGTATTTGTGTAATGCATGTGAGTATTCCCAGCCAGTGACCACTCAGGGTGAATAGTTCATGTTGTCCTGTAGTTATCATCTTTTGGCCACTCCACCCAAGTAGAGGTGAAAGGAGAAGAGAGCCAGGGAGCATGCTGCTAAGAAGCAGTGGTTCTTGGAAGAGTTTTTGAATGAGGTTTTGTAGGCTGGGTTCAGGCTGCATTCTTAGGTCACAGTTAATTTCAACACAATCATTTCTAGTATCTTCATGAGCAGCACCAAAAGTATTGGTTGGTTACAGCATCTGAGTTCATTACCCAAAAAACTAGTTGAGATTGTAGCCTCCAAACATGATTCCTAGAGTGTCTGTATAACAGATGAAAGGAGGCGGTAGCCACAGAAACAGCATAATAAGAAGGATTCTGTCTAAATTACCGGTTCATAAATTAACACATGGACATGAGTTTTTTCCACTTTGGGTGGAATGAAATTCCTGTCTCCATTTTGGATTTTACAAATCTTACCTGACATCAGTCCTTTTTTAAAAAGTGAAGGGGATATGCTATGGTCCATCCATCTGTGTAACTGCTCAGTAGTTGAAGAACTCATGAAACACCAAAGCAGTTTGTGCTCTCTCCTTTCACTTAATTGACCTGAGCCAAACTTTCCTACAGTAGTTACCTGTTCACTGGATTCTTTGAAGGTACTCATGATGAAATTTCTCTACTTTAATTAGTTATTCTGCATGTTAATTTATTGGGATGTAGAGATAATGACATCCACCTAATAGTTACTGGAGGTAAGGCCTGTCTTGCAGCAAGTATCACACTGGTTTTATAATAGATGCTGTAACAAGGATGGGAGACCTGCTCACTTTCCTCTTGTCCCCAGCATCTTCTTTGTACAGACTCCTGTCTGCTAAACATGAAGATCCTTAATAAGTCAGACTCCTTAGATGTGGAAGTTTTAATTCATTAATTCCAAAAGACCTTAGATACAGTTGCCTAATATCAATTCCTGATCCAAAATCTCAGCAAGAGTTTTGAGAATCTGAATTTTGGACTGGGACACCTATGTCTCTGTATAGAGATGTCTTAGTTTTGTGATTGTGCTTCTGGTCTGCTTTACTCTTTAGGATTCTTAGTTAATCTTCCTCAGCGTAACTAAGAATCCCAAAGAGTAAAGCAGACCAGATAACTTAAAAATACTTAAAAATAACTTTAAAATACTTCCTCAGTGTAAGCAAGGGATATCAGAAATCACTTTCCAGATATTGGTACCATATCATAGATCACATGATGGAACTCAGTTACTGATAACAGGTGATAATGCTCACAGATACTGGCTACCCCTTGCTCTCCAAAGCTCCCCAAAGTAGAAAAGACAGTCATCAGTGAGAGAGAAGGAAACGCTGGTGAGTGCGAGAAGAGGTGTTGGAGCAGCAGTGGCACAGCTACAGTTGGGTGTCCTGAAAAAGTTGTATGAAACTGGTTATTACAGCTCAGTAGACTGATTCTGCCAACAGACACAAAGTCACTGTGTACAGGACATAGCTTTTGATCATAGTATATAAAATACATGTCTGTGTGTCTACTCTTCTTCCAGCACATAGTTTTAAGGTTATTCATGGAAGCTTTTAAAGCATTGATTCAATTTTTAAAATAGTTCACTCAAACCACATCCCCACAGGTATGTGTGTTTAGAGTTACAAAAACATTTTGCCCTATACATTTTTTTTTTATATTTCATATAATTACAGCATATTTATCTGAAGTATTTCGCAAGTATAGTTTTGTGTAATACTGGTAGGAGATTAAGTAATAGCTGCTTACTAGCATTATTGCACAAGACCATCAAATGTAATAATGATGTTCTGAGATTTGAGGTACCAAGCATGCTTTTGGCTGCTTTGCTCCTGTGACCTTTATGCTCTTCTGGTTAATACAGCAGTCCTGTAATGATACACATGTTTTCCTTTAGAGAAATGCCAGTAACCACTTGAGCAGGGCACTTGATTCCAGTTTTGATGGGCGGTGCCTATAATGGACAACGGTAATGTATCTGAGCCAAGTTGGCTATCTTTGTGCTTTACAGTGCCAAAAACTTCAAAGCTTCTTCCTTTTAGAACTCTAAAGCAATACAAGTTTGTGTTTCTTCATATCATCAAACTTAATTATTGGCAATAAGCAAATGCTGGCAGGAGCGGCACATCACATGGCTCCATTTCTGCTTTAGAAAAGGTCAGCATATGGCATAAACACTTTGCTGTATTATGCAGCCTTGTACTCTGATCACATAACACATGCTTCAGAAAGCATTATGCAATGTTAGACTCACTGATTAATGACTGCTTGCACAAGAAGTTTTTCATTACCCTGAATGCTAGCATCCTGGGAATGATTAACTTTGTGACATAACTCTCATCACATAAATATGGAAGATTCAAACATAGCCTCAAAATAACTTGTTTCAGAAATAACCGAACACTTTCCTGCTTAGTACTGTGTACAGTATTTGATTAACAACTGCTTTAAACCTTCAGAGTTGAATAGAAAAGCCTATTTGTGAGAACTGAAAACCAGATTTATTTCTAGGGTTTAAAGTTTTACCCAAGATGAATTTTTGCACACAGCAGCATCTCATTTGCAATGTTTTTCCTCTGCTTGTGTAAGTTTGAATTTCCTGAGAAAAATCTGTGCCAACTATTTTCAGTTCAGCCAGTGAGTTAAACAGAACAAGTTGAATCTAGCCCTTATTTAGACCAGCAACTGCATGTATGTAAAATGACTCAGTCCAGTGTGTTCAGTAGTACAGTACATACAGTTGTATGCTTAAATCAGCATAGTGATAGCTCATTAAATTCACAATAATTGCTGATGTTTCTGCAGGCAGAATGAGAAAGCAAAATGTGGTCCCAAATGAAGTGTCTTGCAAACTTACAGCCTGAACATTGCTGCACATTCATATTTAACATTTTCATATTCTGTTGATTAATCATTCCATTTTCAAATTATGCAGATTCCTGTGTTAAAAATCATCATGACAGTACATCACTCATATTACCATATTCAGGATGTACAGAAGAGGAAAAGCCTATAAAAAGAAATGTTCCTTACCATATTCACTCACATATGAAGATTCATCCCTGGTTTTGAAGTAATTACTACAAGTTATCTATGTTTCAACAGCTTTATTAAGGAGAAAGTTGGTTTGCCTGCTTGGAAATTCAAGATCAGTGTTCACAAGGAAATATCTATATTAAACTCCTACTTAGTAATTTGCCTTTAAATGTCAGACTAAAAAAAAAAAAAAAGAGACATCTGCTTTTTTATGATTTTCTCTCCTTTAAGTAATTCTGCACATGAATTGCCACATTAAATAAAGCTGCTTAAAGTCCTTGTAATAGGGGGGATGGTTTAGGATGTCACCACATTAATGCATATGTGCCATGTCTTCAGAATTAATTTTCATTGAGAAAAAATGCAGAAGGTAAACATTGACCTTCAGTATGTTCACTCTAGTTTTTGCCTTTTCCTGCATTCCAACTCCTGCAAGCAGTAGCAAAGGCTAAAGGAAATGGCCTCTGACTAAGCATTAGCTACCAACATGCCCTCATTATAGCTGAGGGCTCTTATTCTCGCCTAGCCTACGTGCAGAGCCAGCTACTCTTTCAGCTGTGATGACGAAATGCCATGCATTTCTTCCTGGAATAGTACGCAGATAAGAGGCCACTTGTTATGCTGAGGTTTCAGATGAACTCCACTAAGGGTTTCAAAACACTCTGTCACAATTATATCAAGTTCCTTTAGCAACCAATTCATTTCAGACACTTTTAAGATAAAAAGGGAAGAGATGTTAGTTTATTTTCCCTTGTGGTTTCACTGTTTAAACTTTTACAGGATATGACTGGATAGTTTATACATGGGCTGAATTTATTAATTTTAAAGAAAAATAGATCAAAATGGATCTGTTTCTCTCTTGAAATTCACATTATTTGCAGTCCCCTTTGCAGTACCTATAACTTCAGAGAAGAAACAAAAAGTCTCATGGCCATGATATGCTGCTAGAACAGTCCTGCTCTGCAGACGCAGTTGCTGAGTGCCTTGAATTTATTTTGGTTCCGGCAAAAGCCGAGAGTTTTGACAACTTTGCAGCAAAAAAGGTTAATCCTTTATCCTGGAGTTGGGTCCAGATTCTAGGATGTGTGTGCAGAGTACAAGCCCAGCTGGCCTAAGTGTTACTTAGCAGTGGTGGGAGAACCTGTTCACGAGATCATCTTGCAGCCTTGGCACCCATATGGGTGATTCCATGCACTAACAAAAGTAACTTCAGTGGAATTGAACAAATCACAAAAGTGTCCCAACTGTAAAAGAGAAAAAGAATTTATGAAATGTTTGTTTCAAACCAGGTAATACCATCAGAACCAGCAGTAACTGTATGCTATTGAAGAAAGGAATAAATTGTCTGGAATA
Source organism: Hylia prasina (assembly GCA_013397195.1). Taxonomy (NCBI): domain Eukaryota; kingdom Metazoa; phylum Chordata; class Aves; order Passeriformes; family Sylviidae; genus Hylia; species Hylia prasina. Next base: position 90,306 of record VYXD01000769.1, read on the forward strand.
AACAATGGATCCTATGCAGGTTAAATAGCTTTCTTTGCTCACCAATAGATTCTAATGAAACATTTAGAATCTGTGATATGCCCCATTTCCATTGTATGATTGGCACTTTAGATAGATGTAGTCTGTAGGAGGAAGAGTCTTATTACGGTAAATCTTGAGTAAATTACAACCTAAGTAAGTACTTAATATGAAAACACTAACCCAACCCAAAATGGCATCTCTCCTTTATCACTTTCCCTGCAATTCTCAATGTTTACTAGTATCTCATTAACTAGGAACTACAGGCTAAATTCAATTTCCTTTTAAGACAACAAAATTTTCTTTTTCCATTTACATAATGGAATTTGGATCAGGTCTTGCTTCTGTAATCTTATTCCTTTAATGCTTTCCAAGTAAATGTGTAATTCCCAGTGAGATCACTAGGAATCTTGGCTGTTCATAATCTGTTCCTTCTTTTTTTTCTGCAACTATTCTTCAGTATAGAGGGTCCCCTTTGAAAATGTCCAAGGAACACTAAAGTTTTCAAACCTGCTGGTTGCCTGAATTATTTTTTTCTTCCCTCTCTTGGAAAAGTCCCTTTCTTTAGTTACTGACTACTGACAGAAAAAAATAAGAACCAAATTCCCTCACAAATAAATATTTCTTGTTTACTAAAAATAGATGATTCTTGAACATTATTTTGAAGAATTCCTGTCCCTGCCAAAGCAGGATATACCAACAAAGCATATGTTGGTCCATGATTTTTCAGCTCTCTTTTGTCAAAATATTAACCTAAATACAGTTGCTACAGTGGTCACTAGCACTTTTTAACTTTTAAATGTTAGACAACTCATTTCACAAAAATTCTAATCCACCAAGTATAAATATGGATAATGAACACCTTATTTTTTGAACTGCTGCTGTTGTGAACTTTGATTTTAAATAACTAGAATAAGACAAACCTGTTTAAAATTGTACTTATTAAATACTGCTGCTTCCAAAATGTCTTCATTTTGTAAACTTGCTTGTTTATAACTCATCCTGTGTGTCATTTAAGGTACCTTGCAATGACATCTCATTTTCTGTTTTAAAAGATTTGGTCTTATTCTCTGAAAAAACCATTGTTTTATTAATTGAATATCATAGGGAAAAAACCAAACCAAATTATGTTTCTTGAAAATTATATTAAAAAATAAATGCTCTTCTGTGGTTCAAAACATGGAAATGTTTTAAACTGTAATTACTGCAATTGAAAATTTGTCATCTTTACTGAAATCACAGAACTAGGGAACACTGTCCCACTAGCACACATACTATGAAACTGGTTTTCCCCTCCTCTTTGGCCCTTGCCACCTTCTGACCCTTCTTTCATACAATCCCTACTCCCACTTCCCTAATATTCTCTGCTGAGGAGAGGGGATAAGCCATCGTATCTTGAATAGATTGTTTGTGTCTGGAGCCCTCACAGAAGGTGTGATGACCAAGTTGTGGGACTTTTAATTCAGAAAGGAAGTGGAACAGGGACTTTAGCATGAGCCTTTTTTCTTTCATCAAATCACTTTTCATGGAAAACTAATGGATCTTCCTTTCCCACCTTTTTCAAGATCAGTTTACGTTGTGTAAGGTTCAAAAGATACAAGGGTGAGGACTGAGTGACGGCAATGATACCATGCTATGTTCTGAGGCTACTGATGGATGGGTAGAGCATAGGAGAAGGACCAGGTTCAGTCTTGTAGAGCAGTCAGTCATCTGAGTTGTCAGGGGCACAAATGCTGAGGATGGGGAAACTGCTGACAGGCTTCAGCCAGTGAGCAAGTGTCCAGGTTCTGGACCATCTTCAATTGACATAGTGATTCTTTGTTAGCAGTATCCAAACTACCTGGATGCAAACAAGCTCAGATTTCTTTACACATATGTGCAAATAATGTTAACATGCTAATTGCAGAATAGCTCTAATGAGCATTAAAAAAAAAAAAAAAGTCCCTGCATATCCTTCCCACCTTAACTAAATCAAAGTATCAAAGTTAAAGGAAGAAATGAGGAGGGTCTTTATTGTGCTGTAAATATCAGCAGTTTTATTCTGAGTCATAAAAGCAATAGCAATAGCACTTGCCAGTCAGTCATTCATGACTAGAATGTAAACAGTTTATGCTGGTGATAACTGATAAATAGGTATATTGAACACCTACAGGGGTGTTGTGACCCTGCATTATTGTTTCATGAAATAAAAAATGTTTACAAGTAACATGTGACTTTCAGTCTTGCTGTGATAGATTTGAGAGTTGGGAGTAGGCTTTTTATGCCTTTTATCTATTCTTCAGAGAATTATTTAATTTCTAGAAGCAGATGGTGATTTTTAAGCCCACTGCTATTTTGGTGTACTTTAAAAAAAGAAAAGAAGACCTAAAAATAGACCTAAGTTACCATATCCAGCAAAAAAAATACATTGTCAGCTCTTTACTCTGCTGTGCTGAAAACAAATCTGTCAGCAATTTCTTTGGATTAAAGTATCTGAACGCTGTGGGGGGAGGAGTTTTTGTAGTTTTCTGGTGGGTTTTGGTTTGGTTGGTTGGTGTTTTTTTTTTTAAAGAAGGCATTTAAAGTGGTTTTGTGACAGGGTCCATTTAATGCTTTACATATCAAAAAACTACCATCTGTTTTTATAAAAGACACTCTACCAAACTGATGAAACCTACACTCCAGTTAATGTTGTGGATCAACTGCATGAATTAGACTTTAAAGTCTGAATCAGTCTGAAATCAACATCTTCAGGTCTGCTGGAACAGACATTTAAAATCAGCCCATTTTCTGTAATTACCAAAATGAAAATGAGAGTGATAGTTATTCATGCAGGAAAAAAAAAAAAAGCGCACTGGTAATGCATCTGAGTCAAACACATCTCTTATGTTTGCCTTATAAGTGAATACATTTCTTGTACTAAAAGTGTGGTTTGACAAAGTTACTGAATGGGAAAAGAGTAAGACTTTTGGATTTCCTGTGCACCTACAGGTGATGGACATAACAAGAGACTGACTTTACAGTATTTTCAGAAGTATTTTCAGTATTAGATGATTTTGCCATAAGTCTTAGCATAAAGACAAAATATAAAGTTCAGGTAAAAGAATGTGGTTATCTCTATATCACATTAATGTATTCTAAAAGGATGGATGCAGAAAACCAAAACCAGCTCTCTAAGGTAGGTATTTAATTTTAGTGATCTCAGTGCAAAATATTTTGACTGGCAGCATTTATATCTCCTTAGATTCAAGTCCTGTGAAGTATTAAGAATTTTTATTATCTTTTGTAGATTGGCAGTATCAATAATTCCCGATATCAATACTTCATCTTACTAATTAAGTGCTGTGAGTGCTCACCTCCTGTCTGGAGGTGCTCAGATAGATGTAATCGTGCGTCATCACTGCTGAAGGCATCAACTCCTTTCCACTGACTCCTGAGGAGGCCCCATAGTTTGATCCTCATTCACAAGTAAGTTACCTGCTTACAGTATGGTTACCATGCAGTGAGGTACTTCTTGTCAGAGTTCAGCATATGGTCCATAGCAGACCTTTCCTCAAGGCCCCTGAATTTCACTTACAGTGTTCAGTTGGAAAAGCTCTCTCTGTAGGTATATTATCAGTAGTGTTGGCAGTACTCCTGCTGGAAGTACTCCCAGAGCAAAGCTCTAGAGCATTCAGGCGATCATGTGCAGGAAAGGTGGGAGAAGAGCCTCTGATACATGTTCTGCTGTAGCGTACACCTGCCTCCTGTGTAGGTGCTGTGCTGAAGACCCTGAACTCTGCCCTGACCTGTGGCTTCATCTTTCAGATACATCTCACACTGCCCAGCACTGAGTGTACAGTGCAGTATGAGATCCTACCCACAGGAGCCTGATGCTGCTTGCTACAAGGACAGGTAGATTGGATGTGCATGACATCAGCAAAGTGTGCTAGGGTCATGGAAGGGCTGTGGATTACAGACCATTTCAAGGGATGGTCATATCTGGTAAGGTATATATATAGAAACTCTGTGTCAGTTTGTTGCTCTGTGTTTCAGATTTATAACTCTGCAGTAACTGGTGCCACACACATCTGTGTGTTTGCTTATGTTGTGGAATCACACTGTGGCCGGACCTGGATCTGGCCCTGCAGAGAACCCCAGGACTGGGCACGACAGACCCAGTGTGAGTTAGGGGGGAAACCAGAAACCGCATGGAAACAGAATAATTTCTTTTTAGAGTGGTGAACTAGTAAAATTTTGTTCTAAGAAAACCCTTCTCTACCTTTTAATCTTGCACATGCCTGACACTTTTGACCACAATTGTAATTGTCTCAGTATTATTCTAAGACTGATCCTGAACTTCTTATCATCTTCCTAATCCTCCAAACACTGGTATTTCTGTTGTCTTTCCCTGCAGTAATAAATTAATTCGTTTCTCACATCAACTCTTTGGTGGGTATTAAAAACCTACCTTTCCTACACAGATTTGCTATCTCACAATCCTGAGATGAGAGAATCCGTGGGATGATGGAAAGTGTGAAAAAATGCCTGGTTGCTGCCACGACAGGCATGTGATTATCTGTGATTCTTGTGCTGAGGCAACAAGCAGACTGGTGTTTAACTCCAGTGAGGGTTAACTTCCCTAGGCCACAACCACATGGTCTGTGATGATTTTGAGATAAACTTTTGATCATGCAGTCAGCCACTGTCTTTGCTGGAATTAGAGAAAAGAGGAAGATGAAGTGTGAAACTGCTTTTCATGTGAATATTGTCATTCAGATCACCTTAACCCGATGATGATCTTAGAAGAAGGAAAAAAGTCACTAAACAAAAATCAGTTATGTTCCTGGTATTACCATTTGCTTTGCAAACATGAATATTTGGCAAGTTTCTACATTTTTGTCTTCAAGCTGATACGAAAGCTGAGAAAAGAATTAAAATCGAAGTTGAGGATATTGAGTTGTCCTCGCCTAGTTGAAGTCAACAAGATTTACATATTTTAGCGGAAGAGAAGGCAGGAGATCTACCTCCCTAAAAAAGGCATAAATATTGGGTTTTAAGGTTTTTTAAGGTTTACAAAGGGGTCATCATTTGAAGAGAACAGGAAATGAGCAGAAATTAAACTACACAGACCTTATTATCTAGTATTTTTTGTTAAAGGATGTAGACTGATGATGGGTATATTGTTTTGTGTATTTATCTGTGTGTATCTATATAAGCGCAAGGATATGTAAGTGCTTTTCAACAGCTCCAAGTCTCCACTATCTGTCAGTATCTCCAGGTGCATGTAAGTCATCTGAATCCTACAGCCTTAATTGCATAACACAGACATATTACAAAATATTACCACACCAAGATCGTTTATATTATTTCATAACAAAAAGAAATACTATTACAGAACACTTTTACCCTTAAGGGAAAACTACTAATTATTTAAAACACTGTCTGTAGTGTGCTTGTATTTGTTGTGTGGGGGTATATGAACCTTACTATGGAAAAATGCAGGGGTAGATTAAAGCAGGATCCATGGGATACAGCCCCAAGGTCAGAGGAGTTTCAATAGACAAGAAAGTCAGAAGCTATGCAGGAAGTACCAGCATGGTTGATTATAATAAGCTTATTTGGCTTATGTTGACCACTTAAGTTGAGGGGGAAAAAAGCTCTTTTGGGGGGAAAACAGCTGTGTGAAAGATTGTCATAGCTGTTGTCAGAGGACTTTGGTGAAGAGCAGATATTTGGGTCTCCAAGTGGAATCCAGACACTGGTGTTAAACCTACATTCTCTAGACTGCAAGTGGATTGCTGGCTTCTGATACAAATTAATTCAGTTACCTGTCTCTTCAGTACATTTGTTTCTTGCTGTAAAGCAATAGTACAATTACTTGGCTACTGCCTATGCCTTTCCTTGCTGGTGATTTTTTCAGTGTATAAAATTTTGGTGGGTTTTTTTTTTCATGACAGGTGAGAAGACCTGTGTTCTTGTTCCTGCTCGTACAATTGCTTCTATACTTCATTTATAAATGGAGAGCTCACCACCCTTCAGGTGGGTGTCCCAGTTTCCTACCCATGTAGGCTCATTTTTTCCCATGTGTGTTCATGCATGTCCCGCAGCCACACAAGTGATTTGCTGGTCCTTAGTGAATTTCAGTGGTTTTGAAAATTCAGCCCTCTAGGTTGAGGCACCACTCAGAATGCTTTCCTGTGATATGAATACCTGTAGCACTTCAGGAAAAGAGGTAATGACTTATCATTATCCCATATCCGGGGTAAAACATGTATCACTTGCAGCTGTGCTGGAAAGAAAGTGAAGTAGTGGCTGTTACTGTTTTGCATCAGCCTGACCCAGTGAGTGGAGTAGATGAGTGGAGTAGACTCAATCTCTTCAGGGATCGATAGGAAGAACAGCTGGCTTCTATGATTTAAGATAAGGCCTTATATATGAATGAGGTGTCTTAATCAGCTTCATCAAGAGAGTTTTAAATCGTTCTGGAATGCAGAATCCAGCACAATCCTGTAAGGGTTCAGGTGTTTTCATGGACAGACTAGGCCTAAGCATTTTGGGTCTTTTTAGTTCTGAGGATTGTAACGTGGATACATAGTTCTTTTGTTGTCTCTGAGAGTCAGAATTTGCTTAAGCAAATAGGATTTGCAAAATACTGGGTTTTATACACACTTAGGCTTAACTCTTTTACAGAATAGGGTTTATTTCTCAATATCCTGGCTCCCCAGGAGAGTGTTCACAGCATCAAGCCTATCTGAGTTCCAAACATTTTTGGACAACACTTTCAGGCACATAGTGTGATTTTTTCTTGGGGTGTCTACACAGCAGTAGGAGTTGGACCCAGTGATCCTGATGGGTCCCTTCCAACTCAGCATACTTTGTGAGTCTGTGATCCCAATGGGATGAAATGTGAGATATAAAAGACTATCTTTAAAGTGCAAGGAACTATTCTAAAAGACAACAGTGATGGCTGATGTACTGGCAGGAGATATAGCACATTGTGGCAATGGACCCTCAAGATTTTTAAGTTGAAACATGCATCTGGTCTGAAAAAATACTTTTTCAAAGTGCCTTTTAGGGCTTTTTCTTCTCTCCAGAATTCTACATTAATACAGTGAAACTAAAAAATAAACCCCAAAAAATCAAACCAACAAAGAAACGCCTACAAGTGATACTTGGGATCTTGTATCCCTCTATCCTTCTTCTATCCCTTTATCCTCTGCCATCCTTGGCAACTTCCATCCCTTTCATGAACACCAGCACGAGGGCATGTTCTCAGAGGGCAAACCAGGCTCTGGATGACAGCTGAGAGGACACTGTCCACTCCTCTTCATGGTTCCACTGCCTTAAATTCTCACCTGCTGAGCTGGATCAAAGGAGTTTGCTTGATGGAATGGAAATTTCACTGTTAGTCAGAGGAATTCCCCTCACAGGTCAGGAAGTCCCTTCTTGTCAGGTGTCATAAGGTGACTTGGGAGCAAATGTGTGCTCTGCTGCCATCTTTCTCCTCCAGCTGAATTGTCTGTTGAGAAAGGGCCCTTTTTGGTATTTATGGCCTTTATGGCTTTTATGTAGATTCGACCTAGAGCTTAAGAAGTGACACTAGCAATCAGGATACAAGATGTTTCTGAGCCTGGTGTTGCATTGCATATGTAGAAAAGATGAATACTTCACCCCAGGATGACAAGACTTAATTCCTATATGACATCTTGAGGCTTTCTAATTCAAAGAAAAGTAGTAAGTACTGCTTTAGCAGGGCTGTGCTGGGAAACAGTTTGTGCTTGTGCCCATTTACCTATTTCCCCCTGACACAGGCTTCTTGTGAAACACATTAGAAGATGTTATTATGGAAGTGCACAACTAAAAGTTCTGCATGATTTTTTGGCAGCTAGCACCATCCAAATATTTCCCCCACCTCTGATGTATATCCTACAACTATTGCTACTTTGTGGGTTCCCATATACCCTTCCTCCCAAAGCTCCTTCCAGGTGCCCCCACATCTCACCTACCTGCAAGAAAATATTTGACTGACTGTCCACTCAGAAGACAGGGGGCTTCCATCTGTCTGACCATGCAGGACATATTTTCACTTGATAGAGGTGGATCAAAATTGTAACTTGGTGTACCATGTCTGACCTGTTTGTCTTTCAAGCCTGGTGTATCACATCTTTCTTTCTTCACTTACCCTAAACACAAACATACGTCTGCAGATAGGAGAGAAGACCAAGCTCCAGGATTGGTCAAGTTACCCAGAGCTAGTAACAGAGAAGTCTTTATAAAAACTTACAATTGCAACTGCAGCTGGTAGCCAGCTGGACTTAATTTGTGAGTGATTGAAGGGAGCTAGAGATGCAGCAGCTGAGAGGGGTCTTGCTTATATAGCGCATACAATGTGCCAGCATGTACCCACTTCATTACCATTCCTCTGAGTAGGCTTCCCTTACATATTCTTTGAACTGACTTGTAGGGCTGCACTTGTCAACGGTTTCAATAGTCAAATAGATGACACCTTTTCATACAATTGTTTATATTATCAGAGTTTTCATCCTTGAAAATGAGAATATAATAGGTGTGTGTATTAAAAAATGTACTCATACCAGCGGTCTGAGGCAATGCCTGTGTCTATTTAAAAGCTGTAAAGTCCAAATTTGCACAAACTGTTCTTTTGCTGTTCTTTTGTTATCCAAGTCCTTTTATATTGGAATTATGATGAACTCACAGCTAAAGTTTACTCCTCAGATTATAAAAAGAGTGAAAACAGTTCTTCTGCCAGTTTGTAGCTGTATGTTACTAGGCTTCTATTACTGGTTTAGGGTAGCGCAGCTACTTTAGGTAGACCTATCTGTGCTTATATGCTAAGCAAACACTGTTTCACAGGAAATTTTTATTAAACTGTAGATGGGTTCTCAGTTATTGTTGTTCCTCAGTTACAGGCTCTCTGCACAACTCACCAATGCTACAAGCAGCTCTAGGCTGTGTGGCATTGCTTAAGCTGCCAGCAGTACTCTGAAGAGTATCCCGTGCAGTGCACTTGGGTACTTGGGTGTATGGGTCTCGTTTATATCTCTTTGTCTTAGATAAAGGGTCTCTTTAAACAGTATAAGTGCTCTGTGGGACATAGTGTTTGATAGTTTTAGCAGATATCAGTGGCTTTAATATCTGAAATAACTTAATTAACATTAAAAATTAGGTATAACTTAAATTTAGCGCAAAACTTTTCAAAAGAATGGACACAAGCATTCTTCGGGTGAGCACTAACTGGGTGTATACTGAGGTGATGATTACGGAAAGGAGTGTAGTTCTGTGAAATACATGTGCAAAACCTACTACATTTATGTATGCTTAGAATGTCTCTATTACATATAGACATTAATATGTAATTAATGTAGTCACATATATACCTCTGTTCTTATCATACCCTCATGTATGGAGCATACTTTAAATGTTTTTTATGAAAAGAAGACAGCTTCTGTGTCAGACTTTTCAACTATCTCATTAGGACCAGGAAGTGAATTTGGACATCACGTGTGACACATGTAGTGTAATTGCTGAGCCCAACATATTCCATCAACACCAAGGCTGGCAATACCAGAGTCATTCTGGCTTTGAAGAGGAGCTCTGCCAGTGTGGCACAGCCCTGCCTCTGGGGCTGGAAGAACAGTTGAATTCCCATATTATCCTTTTGGGCTTGTCTGCTTGAGAAGGGTGCCCAGCAGTGATGCTTTTCGGTTAGGAACTGATTTACCTAATTTGGCTGGATTTGAACAGCAGAGATCTTGTGTGTGAGAGTTACTGAGTTCCATCTATGGGGCTTCACTTAGACTGACATTTCTCAGGGCTAGGGTACCTGTCTTCTGATTTGGGCCAATCATTTAACATTTAGCGTTTGTAATTGTGATGTCATTTCATTTTTACTCGGATTACAGCCTCAGCAAAACCCCAGTGCATAATCTGGAATCTGGACTGTCATTTTCAGAGAAAGCATCCTTTTGTCCAGAGTAAATACAGAATACAAAATTCTGAGTTGTTGTCAGTTTCCTTTTTCAGTCATCATTGCTTCTTTGCACTCGTGTAGTCTCACAATGAATAAAATGATACTCCTTTATCCCCTTGCTCAGAAGAACGGATGATCAGGAAGTTGGGAAGAACTGGTGAAGAACACAGGGAAAAATTCCTACCTTTGACTTGAATCAGTGGCATAACTATCTGGTTTGAATTTGTAGATTCTTGCTTGTCCCTAAAAATAGAACCTGGGTGTAGTGGTGGTGGTACTTTCTGAAAGTAGAGTGTGTACTTCCTAAAAATAAAGTTAATTTATCAGTGTAAGCACTGTGGAGTACCAGCATGTAATCTTCTCCATCTCCAGAGAAATTCAGAACTCCTTGTCATTGGTCAGGATGAAGTTGTGAAACCCTGACAAGTGGATATTTTTAGCAGATTTCAGTAAAATAGATTCTTGTAAAACTGAATTTTGCCCTGTCTGACAGGGCGTTTTGCCTTTGTCCTCTCTCGTGTTGTTCGAAAGATAGAATGCAGGAAATAAGCTGGTTTGGTTATTTGTGGCACCATTGAAAGACAAAAATTAAATGGAAATCCAAATATACTGAAATAGTATTAATTGTACATGCACAATATTCTGGCTTGTGTTAGTTATTCAAAATGTCTCCTTCTCTGAAAAGGCTAACACTGAAAAATTTGCATTATGCAAAAAACTTACACATGATTTGACTTTATGTGACTTAACAAACTGTGGAAATAAGGTTAACCACCCATTCGGTAGGACTGGAACTTTCTTCTGCTTTGTTTTATTCCCCAGAATTGAAAAGCATCTTAAGATCTGAAAGTTAATTTATATGGCTTCCGACAGGCCAAAATGGGTAGAGGTAACATTAGAGGATAAGTCTTAGATTTGTCGCCTTATTTCTTTCAGCTCCTCCTTGTGTCTTTCTCAACCATAGTATTGTTTGTATCAGTCAAGATGGATTTATCTGTGATTATGCACTTAAGTTCCATTAATAGAAAGATTTTTTTGTTTGTTGTAGTTGACAAGATTATATAATTTCTGGACCTGGTCTATGTGTCACATTGTATCATAAATGACCCATGCAGAACTCTGTGTTGCAGTGCTAGAAGTTTCTAATATCTGTAACAACTTGTTTCATGCATGTGAAAGCAGTCAGCAGTACAAACTGGCCTTCATTTGGTTCCCCAGAATGGAATATTTTGCAGTGGTTTTGTTATTGCAACATGATTCATCAGGGTTTTCATGATAGATCTTTAGCAAGACTGTCTTGGTGTTGCTGCTGCTTAACATGGTGTACTGCTCCTGGCTCCACCTGACCCTGCAGTGACCCAGAGCGTCTTGAAGTGGAAGGCAGAGTCATGCAGCAGCTGACACTGTGTGATACCTGGGAGTCTTTTCTGAAACCAAACCTAGGCTAGTTTTCAGTTTTGAAGGAGGTTTTGCCCTAGCACCAGCAGCATCTTGGAAACAGGAGAGTCCATGAATGTAGTTGTTCTTTGCCTTCCTACTGTTAAGTGAGATTAACTTGAAGGCAGGGGAACTGCTGATTCTGCCTTAGGCTGTCTTCCAGAGCAGACAAAACTGGTTCCTGAATGCTGTCTGTGTCTCTGGCTGAGGCAGTAGTTCAGGCAGATTTTTGGGTTACCACTGTGCTGGAAACCTGTATGTCAAAGCTGATGTACTGGCAATGGTTTAAAACTGAAGTCTAGTCATCCATGAGCTCTCTGAAAATCAGGGTTGCTTTGATTGCTCTTGTGACAGAGCAATATTTTGTCTTTTTATTGCCGACTCTGTCGTTCAAAAAAATCAATATTTTCTTCAAATAGAAACTCTTAATTTACCACAACACAGAAAATGGTATTTTTCTAAAGATATCTTACAAAACCATTGAGCTGTGGCTTGTGGCCTTAAAGTCTAGGCTTTTATTTCCTTTAAATATATTCTGTTCTGTTTCTATGTGTCTATCATGTTGACTAAGTAACAGGCAGTGGGCACAGAACCAGGACTTGTGTCCCATGTATCATGTAAAACAGACAGCTCTTTCAATTGTGAGGCTAGCATGACATCAGGGCCTTTTTCAGCAGTCACAGAGATGGAATGGAGGTGCTGGAACCTGAGGTAGAGCTGCAACTTCTAACACAAGATGTGCTAAGAGTTTTCTTCCTACATATAATATGTGCTATTCTAGTGCCTGCTCACTTCCCTCTGTAAAGCAGCCTCACCTTTAAAATTTGTTGTTTCCCTGCCTCAGGTTTCTCCTGAGCCATCCTCCAGTCTCCCTCCTGTGTTCCCTTGTTTGCTGTCCTTTACCAGTGCAGCGTTCTCTCCCATCGTGTCCAGGGTCCTCCCAGTCTGCTCAGCATTGGCACAGGCACTGGAATGCTCAGGTCTGCCACCTGCTCTTTCTCTGAGCAGTGCTTCAGCCTCTGAGCAGTCACACAGACTTGGCATTGAGTGCTCCCTCAGCGAGTTTGCTAGCTGGACACCAAGCTGTGTGATGCAGTCACATGGGAGGGAAGGGATGTCATCCACAGGGACCTGGACATGCTTCAGAGCTGGGCCTGTGTGAACCTCATGAAGTTTAACAAAACAAAGTGCAATGTCCTATGCCCGGGTAATGTCAGCCTGGAGAGAAGGGCTTGGGGGTGTTGATTGGTGAAACCAGCCACATCCTGGACTGTGTCAAAAGAGGTATGACCAGCAGGTCAAGAGAGATGTGTCTTCCCCTCTACTCTGCTCCAGTGACACCCCACCTGGAACACTGTGTGCACTTCAGGTGCCACCAAGATAAGGACATGGAACTGCTGGAGCAAGTCTAGGGGAGGCCACAAAGTTGATAGCGGCACCTTCCCTATGAAGACAGGCTGAGGAACTTGGGGCTGTTCACCTTGGAGAAGAGAAGGTTGCATGGAGACCGCATAGCAACATTCCAGTACCTGAAGGGGGCCTACAGGGAAGCCAAGGAACTGTAGTAACAGGCCAAGGGGAAATGGCTTCCAACTAAAAGAGAGTAAGTTTAGATTAGATATTAGGAAGAAATTCTTTACTGTGAGGGTGGTGAGACTCTAGAACAGGCTGTCCAGAGAAGCTGTGGATGCCCCATCCCTGGAAGTGTTCACAGCCAGATTTGACAAGACTCTGAGGAACCTGATCTAATAAGAGGCATCCCTGCTCATGTCAGAGAGGTTGGAATTAGATGTTCTTTAAAGTCCCTTCCAACCCAAGCCATTCTGTGATTCTAAAACATTCAGGTGCTCATAGGTGCCAATGGCTAATCAATGGCATGCTCCACCTGTGTGCTATGTGTCTGTGTACTGTGTATGGGAGACAGAGAGAGAACAGAATCCTGTGAGTGAGTTAGCTGAGTCATACAATTTTCTGGCCGGACATCTTCTCAGCAGCAGTAGATTTGAATAATTCACCAAAGCAATGCTACTACTGCAATTACAAGGATTATTTGCAAAAGCTCTCTCAGATTATTTTGGATCACACTTCTGAGAATACATTAGAAGGTTTATTTTATGCTACATCTTCCTTAATTCAGAGCTTATTTTATCTAAATGTTGTGGCCTATCTGTTCAAAAGCATGATTTGGCAGCTCTCAGAGTTGGTGTGCCAAACTTTCCCAAATCTGGAATTGAACAGCTATTGCTTTATGGGCTGACCAGGGATACCTTGTGCATGGGACAGATAATGGTTAGTGAACCCCTGAACAGTGACCCATGTACTTATGTCCCACCTCTGCCATTCATGCTGTCATCTGCTGGTTCTGGCAGATAAGAAAATAACCTGCTCTTTTGCAAGAAAAATGCATTTTGTACATNTCCCTTCCAACCCAAGCCATTCTGTGATTCTAAAACATTCAGGTGCTCATAGGTGCCAATGGCTAATCAATGGCATGCTCCACCTGTGTGCTATGTGTCTGTGTACTGTGTATGGGAGACAGAGAGAGAACAGAATCCTGTGAGTGAGTTAGCTGAGTCATACAATTTTCTGGCCGGACATCTTCTCAGCAGCAGTAGATTTGAATAATTCACCAAAGCAATGCTACTACTGCAATTACAAGGATTATTTGCAAAAGCTCTCTCAGATTATTTTGGATCACACTTCTGAGAATACATTAGAAGGTTTATTTTATGCTACATCTTCCTTAATTCAGAGCTTATTTTATCTAAATGTTGTGGCCTATCTGTTCAAAAGCATGATTTGGCAGCTCTCAGAGTTGGTGTGCCAAACTTTCCCAAATCTGGAATTGAACAGCTATTGCTTTATGGGCTGACCAGGGATACCTTGTGCATGGGACAGATAATGGTTAGTGAACCCCTGAACAGTGACCCATGTACTTATGTCCCACCTCTGCCATTCATGCTGTCATCTGCTGGTTCTGGCAGATAAGAAAATAACCTGCTCTTTTGCAAGAAAAATGCATTTTGTACATGTCTAAAGAAATCAAGTCTTGTGATGTCATCTGCCAGCAATGGGTTGAATATAATGGTTTAGAGGAAATTCTCCAAGATTTTTTAAAAAGATTAAATTCTTTTCAGGTTACATTAAAATTAGCTACCTCTTGAAATGAAGAAGTACACTTGATTGTTTTCTTTCTAGTTTGTCCTTGCTAAATACCTAGAGGGGAGTATTTCAGTGAGAGTTAACTAGATCTCTTTCAAAACGCAGCTGTTGATCTTTCCCTCTTCAGGTTTCTTTTGCCTGAGAAGTGAATGCCACTTCTCAGATGTTTTCTGTTTTGATTCTTAAATACTGTGATAAATGTTAGGGTCTGTTAAGTTTCAACTTTCTATTTTTATCCGTTAGTAAACACTATACCAGATGTGGGTGTGAAGGACCCTGAGAAGCTGAGGGAGTTCTGCTTTTATTCAACAATTTTAGCTTTCATAACTGAGCATTTCAGCTCACTTTGTTGGATTGTGTATGTGCTGTTTTGGGGTTTTTTAAGAGTTGAGAAAAACAGGCTTACGCAACTTAGTTTGCATAAGTGCAGTGAGTCATTCATATTTTATTTTTGCGTGCTTCTGTGTGTGTGTGTGTTGTATTGCTTTATATAACCTATCTTTGAGAAAGTACTACTGTGAATGCTAAGAATATATTTCTCCTATAAAATAAAAAAAGAAATATGCCTGTTAGGAAGGTAGCTGCTTCTTGGTGAAGTCTCCTCATAGATACTTTTCTCCAGGAGGGCACTTTGGTGATTCTTCCTAAGGCTATGGTTCTCCAGTGGCGAAGTCTATGATGTGTAAAGAGAAGGCCAGGTAGCTCTATGCTTTCCTTTTTGTGACCAGAGCTGAGAGTAACTCCACATGATAATGGTGGTTTTACATGTATGTATGTATATGTATGTACAGAGATATAGATGATATAGATGTAGATGTAGATATAGATGTAGATATAGATGTAGATATAGATGTAGATATAGATATAGATATAGATATAGATATAGATATAGATATAGATATAGATATAGATATAGATATAGATATATACGTGTGAGTTTCAAGTGTGCATAGTCCTTTCAGCAACAGTAGCTTCTGCTTCCTACCATCTAGGGAAGAGTGGAGCTTCAGACCAGTGTACCTCTGTGTATTGCTGAAATAAATCTGAGGCTCAAATCCTTCACATAGCTATCAGACAGGCATCCTTCAACAGGCTTGCTTACAAGGAAGCTGGAAGGCTTCATATTTTTTGACACTGCTTGTCTGCTCTTTATGATCAAGTGTACCATGAACATCTGGCTGCAGAGAGTCTATTGTTTGGAATGCAGTTACAAATTGTAGTAGTGTCAGTACTCTTTAAGTGCTAGAATTGTTATTTTATTTTATTTTGTGGTTATATGTTTCAGTTGTGTTTTTCCTTGATGTCTGATGCTGTGACTGTGGCATGGATCTCACTGTTAGTTTTCCCAGAAAGGAGGAATGTGGTTCGTAGTGGAGAGTTGGGTGCATAGGTCTTTTTGCCCCATGGTTCTTCTGAGCATTGCCGCATCTCTCCCCAGATCTCTGCTGTACAGTCATGTTTCCTGATACGATGTGCATCCTTTATGTCCATGCTAGATATCCCTCCCTGCTGGCGTTGGAAGTTCTTTACAACAGCTTCATGCTGATTACCCCCATGCACACTCAGAAATCCCTCTACTCTGCTCCATTGCCCTGTGTTTCACCAAATCAGATTGAGGACTTCTTTCTTTCTATAACCAAATTTTTATTTCCATTAGCACACATCACAGTTTTTATTTGATTTCAGCACTATCCTACATTTGATGCAAGCAGCATTGTTCTTTCTTATGGCAACATTTTAATGGCTCCAGTAATCACTAAAACAGAAAAACTGTGTTTGCTGTCCAATACAGAGATGTTTGCAGCTGCAAAATAAAGCAGTTGCAAAATAAGTATTCTTCTGCTGCCTAGATAGAAGCTAGAAGAAGTATCTGGGGCCCACAGAAGTGCCACAAAACATGAGGGTACAGGTTTTGAATTGTTTATAGTAGTGTAAAATGAACATTATACATGAGAATAAAAATTTAATTAGAATCGTAGAATGGTTAGAGTTGGAAGGCATTATAAAATCATCTGGTTCTAATTCCCCCTTCCATGGGCAAGGGACACCCTCCACTAGACTAGGTTGCTGAGAGCCCAATCCAGCCAGATCTTGAACATTTCTAGGGATGGATAACCCACTGCTCCTCTGGGTAACCTGTTCCAGTGCCTCACCACTTTCACAGTAAAGAATTTCTTCCTAATATCTAATCTCAGCCTACCATCCTTCACCCTAAGGCCATAGTTTCCCCTTGTCCTCTCCCTCTCCCTCTCCCTCTCCCCTCTCTCTGAATATCCACTTGCATTAAAGGGTGGTCCTGTAAGCGTCTGAGTAGAGTGCACAGAGATAAGAGACTAGAGAATTGGGGTGGGCTGAGCACACGAGACTCTATGGTCTATTCATAGAAATATACCCTCTTTCTTAAAAGTCATTGAAGCTTGAGTTGAAATTAAACATTTGCTTCCTGCTAATGCCATTTTGCAGATTTTTTTCACATACTTTAGTGAAGAATCAAAGATTTTATTACTTACAGAAAGAAATAATTAACAGCCAGAGCATTAAAGGAAAGAATTAAAGCTTTACAAGGCTCAATTTAATCTTTCTCAGTTTTTCTCTTGCATGCTCATCTGACTGCTAGAAAACCAGTCTCTAGAACTAAATTTTTAGCAACTGGGTTTTAAGAATTTCACAGAAACTCATACAAAACAAGTTAACTTTCTATAACTGTTATAAAGGAGGAATAATTACACTATAAGTGACTCTCACGATAGGTTTCCAGATGCCTGAAATAGAAATCTGGGTCACAACTTCACTGAGCAACAATGTAAGACATCAGTACACTGCATTATTCCAGATAAAGTAAATTGCCCTCATCCTACTGAAGTCAAAAGAGTGATCCTGCTCATGGCCACGAGTTTGTTCTAAGCTTGTCTCTTTGTCAGTGATATGTTTTCTCTGTGTAAACTAGAAGGCTGGTTAAGCTTTTTAATACATTCTGTACTTACTGACTTGCCTTTGGCTTCTTTTCATTTTAATGGATTTTTTTTTAAGATTGCCTTTTATATGGCTGGAAAACTAAATCAACCTATTATGGATATCAGTGAGTTGAAATTTATATGAAAACAGTGTGTTCTCCATCTTAACTAACTACCTTGAGCAAGTCATTGCTACTGTTTTTAAAAGTACATGGCCAACAAGTCATAGTAGCAGAATAGCATGGGGATCAGTTCATTGCTAAAATTAATTTATAAAGCTTATTTGGAAAACTCCCAGAGAACCATGGAGAATACCCTATCAGAATTGAGGAGAAGAACTTTGTTTTCCATATACTTTGGGTGGATTTTTGGCACTAATGTAGCCTGGAATGCAGAAGCCACCCCATGCCAAGGTCCTGCAAGGTTATCAGATTACATCAACAACATATTGGGAAGCAGATATTCAACCTTACTAGCCTTGCTCTGGGTCACAGGAACAGGCTTGAAATAATGCATATGAAAACTCCTTCTTAGACGTATTTGGGAGGGCAAAAATAAGCTTCAGCAACCTATTATTGGAGACCTCTTGAACCATTTTTTGTAATTTGTGGGCCAAATACTGTAGTAATGAAGCGGCAAAATGAAGAGAATGTGCTTTGCTTTTGGTGAAAATTAACACTGGCTTTCTCCAGGCATTCAATCACTTAACTCAGTTGTCTTTTTCTATTATTCAAATGTGATACACATTAGTTAAACATAAGTGGTTGAAGAATCTTGTTGCAGAATGCCTCTTGAGAGAGAAGTATGTTATAAACATTTCTACTAATGGAATATTTATGTTAATGTAAATTAACTCCATAAGGGTGGCAAACCCTTTGAAAGGTGAATGTGATGTTCCTACTGCACAGTGATGCTTTTATTATTTTGTTATTTGTACAGCACAAGGAGTGGTGTACAAGCTTCTGCTCTAGCCATCAAGGAATTTTCAAATGCAGATTTGGTGACCCTCAAGAATGAAGACCTGTCACACAATGAAAATATTATGCAGAATTGTGTGATACTGTAGACAGGAAGGATGTTTTGCAGAAATAATTGAAAGAACTGTGATCTGAGAAAAAAATGCAAAATGAACTGAATTTGTAGGAGAGTAGAGCAAAACAAAGAGCTACAGCTAGCAGGTAGCAGATTGACTGAGATTGATAGAGATAGTGATCATTTTGAAGTGATCAGTTGCCAAGAATATTAGGGATAAGGACCTAAGAATGACAAGAAAGACTACAGTGATTGTCATCTCTGTTTCCTGTAATTCAAGATATTAACATTTCCTGAGAGGTATGAGGTCTGACAAAAGCTGGAGGGATACAGGAGACTGGTAGCAGACCTCGCTTGGAAAGCATTTCCATTGTTATAAGTGAATTTGAGACACAAACACTTTTCAGGGAGTGGAAGCAATGGCTTTGTAATTCCCCTCTGGATAACCTGTCTGCAATGTCTCAGTTTTTGTATTTTTATATGTAAATATAAAAAAACACATGTGCATATGGATGTGCTGCACACCTGAATCCTGCTATGAGGGAGGGGTTGGGCACAACAGCTTTAGGGATGGTGGAATGGAAGAAACAGTTGCACCATTCTTTGGAGGATAATGCAGCAGATAAGAGAGCCGTGGTGGTTTTTATAGTCTCCAGCCCTCTTCCCTCTGCTCTTGTGCATAAGAAGAAACAAAAGCCCTGGAGGTTAGGGAAGGGCAAAGTGCAGTGAAGTTGTGCCCAGGGTCTTTGAGCACCTGGGGATTTATCCAGCAGCCTGTTTTGAAGTTTCCTAGCAAATATAAGAACAACCTGCTAAAACTCCTTAGATTCTTCAGAGATTTTGTTTGCTTATTTGTTTTTGCTGTATGCAAATTTGTTATTAAAATTGTTTATATTGCACAAAGTGCTCTATCAACTGTGTTCTATTAATTCAGGAATGGCAGTGATAAGATCTGGTTATTTCAAAAAAATTTGTTATGCCACATCTCCCAAATGGGATCAGATTACAAAGACAGTTCAGCTCCCAGTTAGGCTCTTCAGTGAAGTGGTTAGATTTTTGACAGCACTCAGCATCCAGTGAGTCTGGTGTTCATTTTCAGGAATGGGAGCTGGTGAGCTCTTCTGAAAATGTAACCTTTTGTACTTAAATATTTGTGTGTTTTCTCCCAATCCCATTTTCCATGAAGTTATGTGATATTTTTTCATTGTTATTTTCAGAGTTTGTTTCCTTGCTTAATAAACAAAACTAAATAGTTCTGCAAGAGTCCCACTACATTTCTCTGCAATGGGATTTTCATATTTTTGTGATTATTTGTTCATATTTTTGTGATTTTCATTATATTTAAACCCCAAGTGTTCATGAATAAGTACACAAAAGGAACCACAAATACCATGATGAGTTATACAGTAGTGATAACTCCAAGTACAAATACTAAATTTAAAATGTAAGTTGTTATTTGTATAGCCAATTAACATGAATGGGTGATGAATCACAGCAAATCCACAAACACATGCTGAACTGGGATTTTTGCACATGTAAATCCATTTGCCTTAACGCCTTGTTCCTTGGATAAATATGGCAGTTTTATGTGACTTACATCTTTCCAAGAGCTACAGATGACGATGACTTTCTTGCAATGGAAATCAGTATGGTGGCCTAACCCACATTCAAGAAAAATCTGGAAGAGAGAAAAATCTTTATTTAAAGATCCTCTCAATTTCAGGTATTATGGAAGTTGTTAGCTTCCAATTTCTGATGAATACTTGTGAATACTTAAAAAAATGTACATCATATGGCCAGACTCTTTATGCTAGTAAGTCCAATAGACCTCTAAATCATTGTCGCCTGTGTCATGTTACTTATCAAATGCTCTCTGTTGTTGTCTTTCCACACAATCTTCATCCTGACAGCTCTGCTTCCAGTCTTCATGGTGCACACCATGCCTCTGGCATTGATGCTGCACATGTCTCCAGTTCTCCCTACACATTGATGCCATTTGTGAGACTCTCATTCCTGCACTTCCCAAAGACCTGCTTTCTATATTGCGCCAAAAAGGCACTCATTTCTGCATTAAATGTTCTCAGCAAGAAAAGCTAGTCATGCTATCGTTCTATTCTCCTTCTTCATGTCATCTGTCTGGCTTTCATCACATTACCTTTGTCCTCCCTCTGTGTGTCAAGTTGACTTCTGCAGTTTGGATGTGTTCCTGAATAAGTAACAACTCTTTTGCTTGCTGCTGTAGCATGCCTGGCATGTTCTGGAGTCTTAGTTTTGATATAGGTAGTGATTAATAGTTGCAACAATTCATGAACTGCTACTGGTCTGTGTTGGCTGTCCTAGTGGTCTCTATTTAAGTCTTAAAAATCACTACCTAGGCAATAAGCATGGTCATCCTGCAAACAAACTGAAGGTGAGCAATGAGCTGTGACTTCTTTTCTCTAAACTATTTTTTAAGTGTTAGCTCATCTTCCCATACCACCCCCTTCATGTATTCTCATTGCCTTCTTGGGCTGACTCTGAGCTCAGTGTGCCAGGGACTCTTTATGCTGGTATTTACTGCTACTCACTGTTAGCACAGTGTTCTGTAGCTTGTGTCCTTGCAGCGCTCCTGATTGTGGTGTTAATGGATCGCTATTCAGGATATAATAATGGCAAAGGTGGCATGAGATGGAGAGGCATGGAAGCATTATCCTGATCTTTGTTCCCTGGGACTGCTCCCTGGTGTAATCAACAGAAAGGGGTGGGTGGGCTCCACGTGGGACAAGGGTCTTCAGTTGACCTGTTCACAGCTGAGCTCTGTCTGTTTCGTGTCTGTTGGAAGGATTTTATTCCTTAGCACAGGTTGTCTGTCTGGCCCCTTTTACCAACACTTAGTTCAGTTTCAGCCCATGAAAAAAGCAAAGGTCTGGTTGCATGGATCCGGGGGAAAGGCAGCAGTGCGTAGCTCCAGCAGAAAGTTAACCTTTCTTTCCACTGTTCTGCCTTTCCCCCTCCTCCTACTGAGCCCTGCAGAGAGATTAGTGATCAGACTGTAAATTCCCCAAGTACAGAAAGTAGTAAACCTCCCATCCCCTCCCCAAGAGGGCTTGTATGCTGGCAACTGCCTCATTCAATCTGACACCTGTTTCACTTTGAAACAGGCTCCTATAAATAGAGTAAATGTAACCCTAGGTGGCATTGCAAAATATTATGGAAAATGTGGCTTACAACCCTGAGAAAAAGGGGGAGTAGAGAGAGTGGGGGTGGGCAAAAAGACACTATCTACCATAAAAACCTGGCAGCTTCATGCAAGTGCTGTTGCTTTTAATTTAAATGCTCATTTCTTATTCTATTTTCAGATCCTCTCTGGGATTTTAGGAATGTTGAGACGTGCTGGTTATAAAGCCCTAAGTACAAAATGGTCACGGATGGCTGGAATGAGGCATGTTCTAATGGAAACAAATCACTTGTCAGTAAGCAGCCTTCAAACTTTTGAACAAAAGCTCAAAAGGGTCAGGGAAAAGACATGTTTGTTGATTTAAAATGGCTGGATGCAGGTCATCAGGAAGGCATAAGCTTCAATATTGTTGAGGTAACTCTTGAGTTCTGTGAGTTTTAAACAAGGTTAAATACTTTGATGGCAACCACAAATGGAATGAGGAACCTAAATTAAACAGAGAGCTCACACATTATAAAGTGAAGTGTGCATAATACCAAAATGCATGTACACCACTGCAAAACAGCCACGGGTTAGCTGTGGGAGCTACATTGAGGTATATAGACATGACAGTTTGTGAAGAAGACTATGCTGTATCTACTGAGATTTAGAAGGGCAACCAGTATTCCTGTAGATGTCTGTGATTCCTTGCAATTTTAGTTAGTTAAAATAGTGTAGTTTAGCTTTATAGTGATTTGATAAATCTAAATCCTGATTCTGTTTATTCACCTTTCTGAAGGTATTAACTCTAAGAGCAATTCTTCAATGCTGTAGTTAATTTTTTATATTTGCTTGCAAAACCCATAATGAGGTTTATGACCCCTAGAACAACTATAATGAGGGACCAGCTCTTCTTTTTCCTGTGTAATATTTTGTGTTGCTCTGTGAAATGAAAAATGTTGATGTATAATAAATTGTATAAGGTGAAGGAATTACAGTTCTTGTGGAACATCATGTTGAATCTCCTAATTCTTCTGTAGCTTGGTTTCAAAAGAAAATGATGCTTATGCAATCTTTCTCTGTGATTAGTCTGTCTGTCTGCTATTTGCTCTCACAAGCAGCTTCTGAACTTGTTCAGTCTTCAGCTGGATTTGAAGAGTGTTTGCAATAATTATGCCCTAACTAGATTTGTGGAAACTGCTCTCTGACTAGCAGAAGAAAGGCAGACACAGTATCTATGCAGAGGGGAAGGCACGTAAAGAAATTGTTTGCAGTCAACATGGGGCTCCTTGGAACAATACACAGTTTTGCATGTAAAGGAGTGCAGTGGGGACTGATGAGGTAGTCTTGGGCACAGGTGACTGGGGAAAGAAATCTGAAGGGACGAAGGTTTGACCTCCATTGGTAACCAGATTTCATTTCAGTGTTCATGGAATAATTTCATTTTCGTATGGAAAACAGCAGCAGGAGAAAAGATAATGACTCTGTGTTGTAAAATGGTATCTGTAAGCTTCAAAGTGCAGGGCAGTCTTTTGGTGTTTCTGAGGTTTACTCTGCTAAATAAACATTATTCTGCTTTCAAAGGGAAGAAACTAAGACACTTTCTTCACAAAGTTGTGACTTGCACAAAGGCCCCAAATGAATCAGCAGCAACCAGGTACAGCACACAGATGTTTAGATAGCTTAGAATAGTTTAGTCATTGAGGTTGGAAAAGACCCTTAAGATCATCAACCCAAACACACCCCTAACACTGCTA
The DNA here is from genome assembly GCA_013397195.1 of Hylia prasina. Classification (NCBI taxonomy): domain Eukaryota; kingdom Metazoa; phylum Chordata; class Aves; order Passeriformes; family Sylviidae; genus Hylia; species Hylia prasina. The sequence continues at coordinate 113,754 of VYXD01000769.1, forward strand.
AGCCCACCCGTAGATCATGTCCCTAAACACCACATCTACACATCTTCTAAATATCTCCAGGGATGGTGGTGATTTAACTACTTCCTGGACAGCCAGTTCCAAATTTGATAGCCCTTCTGCTGGAGACATTTTTTCCCGTATCCAGTCTCTCCCCAAACTGAGGTGCAACTTGAAGCTATTTACTCTCATCCTACTGCTTATAATCTGTGAAAGAGGCTGACCCCCACCTTGCCACAACCTACTTTTAGGCAGATGTAGACAGCATAAAGTCTCCCCTGAGCCTCCTTTTCTCCAGGCTAAACAACCAAGCTCCCTTAGCCATTCCTCACAGGACTTGTGCTCCAGACCCTTCACCAACTCCATTGCTCTTCTGGACAATCTTCAGCATCTCAATGTCCTTCTTGTACTGAGTGGTCCAAAACTGAACACAAGATTCAAGGTGTGGCCTCATCAGTGCTGAGTACAAGAGGACAATCCCTGGTCCTGGCCAACGTGACCAGCAGCTTACACCCAGCATTTGTCCTAGCCATGCCAAATAGTCTCCTTCCTCAAGGCCCTGGAGCCGATTACAGCTCCCCATTCCTCTTTTTATGTTGCTCTTTGGGTCCTTTAAATCTTGATCTGTTAGTATTGCAAGAAGAGAGCCTTGCTTGTTCAAGCCCAGCAGTCTCTTGCCATCCACAGAGGCTGTTGCATGTGTTGCCATAACAAGGAAAATATCTTCCAAACGCTACTGGTTGTTTTGGTTTTGCCAGAAATGAGGCCATGCTGCTTAAGAAAGATTGCAAAGTAGCCTGCAGAGAGCTCCAGGTGGTATGGAACAAAGCTTTGTTTGCTCTGAGCTGGCTTTGTTTGAAATTAACATGGGGTTGTCCACAGTATCCTGCTCTGCTCACCTGCCTCAGATATGGCAGCTGGCAGTTAATGCTTTTTTATACTGCCCTTTTTTCGTGACCTATCCATCACGTGAAGGGCACTCAGAAACCATGGGGAGGAGTAACTTTGGGAGATGCTCCATGTTTTCTCTTCAGATGCTACCCTGCCTGGGTGAAAGCTTATCAGCGGCTGGGTTTCTCAGCATTGGTGCAGGTGGGTTTGCAGACACCTTATATTTGCATTAGAAATGGCATTACCCTTATGTACAGAGCACTGCTTCAGTCCTGCTGCACCACTGAGGCTCTGTGTTGAAGCCTGGTGATCCATCCTAGACTATTCTGGGGTAGAGGAGACATGAGGCAAAGACAGATTTGCTTCCAGTACCGTGGTTCGTTTGTATATAGGAGTGTAGCAGCACTAGGAAAATGCTAAAGGTTAGGATGGAAGGGAGGGCAGATGTAATACTGTAAATTGCTGCTGTGTCTCCCAGTAGGACAAGCAGATTTCTCTTTGCCCAAATAAACATCAGATAGGAAAAAAAACTTTTAGAAAACTTAAGCCTTGATCCTACACTCATTTCTGGGAAAGAACTATGCCTGCTGCTCATGTGAATTGACCTTAATCTACTTGCTCATGCACACACACAGAGTTTTTGGGTTTTATCACATGGCTGTCGAAAATAACACTGAAACATGTGAGTTAAGCATGCTGTTATAACACAATGGCACTTCATTACTGTAGAGGGTAGCTCAGGTTTCCTTCTGAACATATTACCAGCAGGCAGTAATGGAGGAGTACAGAGGGCAAATGAAAAAAAAACAGTGCAACCTCATGGCATTTTATCCTAAATGTCAGGCATGGTCAGTCTTCCCTCGTGAGTTCTCCAGTGTATGGATTTAGCATCTTCAGGAATTATCTCTCATGGTGTTCAACATAAATAAGGTAATATCAAATTGTCTGCTCCTGGAGGGATTTTATCCAAGTTACAGCAGTTGGCCTTATAAATAATTTCTCTTCAATCAGCAGAGTCTGTCTTTCCTCTGTAACTCTTACTAGCTTATTTTCATAATTTGCTGCTTCTCTGACTTTCAATTAAAACTTCATTTATGTTCTTTACTTAGACACTGTAGGTGTAGCCTTTTTGAAATTCTTCCCTAATGTGGTTTTAGTGCTGTCACTTAAATTAGGGGCATGGTAATGACTAACCTCTGCTCCTGTACCTCTGTTGCTATGTTGCATAATGACTTTTCAGAAGTTCTGAATTAATGCAGGTCAGTTGATAATTTTGGGCTATGTGGCAATCCAGTGCCTAGAAAAAAATCCATTTGTAATCTGAAAAATCTTATGAGAGTGTTGCATAACTTGAGGAATATATTAGCTCATTAACTAGAACTCTGTAATGTAAGAATGTATAAACATGATTGTTATCACCAAAAAAAAAAAAGCTGTATTTCTTAAGTAGTGGTCTCACAATACAACATCATAGTAGCTCCAGGTAATGGTAGATATTGCAAGAAAACACTTGTGCTCATGAGTCCTGTCACCTACTAACTCCATTCTGGCCCATTCTAGCCTGTATGCCATTCAGCAGCTGTCAACAGGCAAAGAAGGAAATTTAAATCACATGAGGTCACCAGCAAGTCAGTTTTTTTAGGATGTTGATGGAAGAAAACACAGCAGCTAATATCTATAAATTGTGAGTGCATTTTCTGTTTAGAATATAAGGGAGTTTTCTGCACTGATTACAAGATACTGGTTTTTTTAGCTTATTATGCAATGACAATTTAAGATGACATCATGATAGCAAGACCACAGCAGTTACCAGGGACTGTCCTGAAGCACTGAGTTGCTGGCATGGTGGCGAGGTTGAGGTTTGTTATGAAATTGTTTTTAAAAATAATTCTGGAATTCTACCCCTCTTCTTTGCTTATTTTAAGATTCATGTGCAATGTCTTGAATGTCTACATCCTGACTTATGCTGCTAGTAGATCCCCCCAGCTGGTCTGTCCAGTAACTGTTGGCTGGTAGTATCATGTTTCCGTGTTAAAACTTTAAAAATAATTTAATGATAGCTATGTTTAGTGACATCATTTTAGCACCCATATGACTTGACTCTCCCTTGCACTCTGCCATACAACAGCTGTGTTGTACCCATATATGTCACATCACTTCAGGCACAGTCGAATTTTTAGAAAGAGGGACTCATACCGTCAATGATTACTGCATCTCCCTCAGCTGTATACGCTCTAGATTCACTATGCAGATGCTTGAGCCTTTTTTAGTCTTCATAAACCTTTGAAGAAAAAGCAGTAAAAGTTTCCTGAAAGGAAGTCTGTACTGATTATTTTTAGTAATATTATTCCTTTTAGGGTGGAAAACAGAAATTTGGAGACAGAGGATTTCTTCTTAAAATACTGTAATGCCTTTATTGTCACTTAAGTGCTCCAGGGCAATATTAATAGGTTTATTTTATTAAGGAAGAGTAGTGTTTTCAAAATAATAGTTGAAAGATACTGATCTTCCCACTAGAAAGCTTTTGCACAGAGAATCTCTATTGTTCAGGGACAATTATTTCTGGAAAACCTTATATCACCTGTCTTCCCTACCTACCTGGCTTTGCTATTTTCACGCTATTGTGATTTGGTATCACTTTGCATGCTAGTAATCCTTTTTTATAGTAAGATAAAATGCAACATAGTTACTGGTCAGAATTTGCTTTTAGCTACACTGCTGACAATTCAGGGTAAATTGGCCAATAACACTGACAGATGCAGAGCTGTGAAAAGATTTTTTTTTTGCCTTTTTTTGATCAATCAGAGATTTAAGAATATATTCTTTTAAAAATATATTCTTTTCATTTTCCTATGTAGAGAAATAGTGTTTCTCTTGGCCAACATCAGATTATTTTTCCATCAGTTAAGAATAACTCCCATTGCAGGCAACAGTGTGATCTCCTGATGTGGGTAGAACTTTACTCTGTGAAAAATTAATATTGAGTGTGATACCTCATGTGTCTCTAACCAGCATGTAATGCATTATGTTTGTATTTCACAGGACAGCTAGTTCAGAGGATGCTGCTGAAAGTTTTACACTCTCTTTGCCATGGGAGAGACAGGAGAACTATTTTGCCCACTCTGGTTCCAGTTCAGGTATAAAGCTGTCATGTTGTAGCCTTGAAGTCTGTGTAGCAAAGATGTCTGAGCAGTGTTCACTTATGGCCATGTATGGATTTAACTGTCCCTGTTACCTCTCCTTTTAAGTCCAGGTGATTTGGTAGGTAAACTTGGCTGGGCTGTCAGTATCACCCTGGAGAGGGTGATTTTTTAAAATCTGATTTACGTGACAGGCATACTGAAAAAAACTGTCCTGGAGTCTCGGTGGCGGGTGACAAAACAGGTATTAATGAAGAGAAGAGCTGATAATGCAACCTGTGTGATCAATCCTGTGCTGTGGTCTATGTCCTCAGAGGGATGAGCAGCAGCCAGGCTTCTAGGAAAGCTACTGCTGGCTGCTTGCTACGAACCCATTTTGTTATAGAATTCATTCTGGCTAATAATAAATTCAGTTAAAAACTATTTAAGTAAAACAGCCTGACATGGCTTGTCAGATACAGTATTGTGTCAGGAAGCCAAAAGATGCCTTTGCTCCCATTTTTCTGTCCTGTTTTGTAACAGTAGGCAAATAGCCCATGCCTCCACTCAATACAAATCCATTATCAATCCTGCTTGCTGGGCAGACAGATTGTTTTGGGAAGAGGCTGTATTTCAGGGTGTGCTTCTACAATGTCCAGATAGGCCATGGCCAAGACAGGAACCCCTATAGCATTTGAGCATCTATACCACATGTCACTGTCACAGTGCAAAGTGAACCAATGTGCCCTTGGATGATGACTCCCCTGCTGTCTGTAACCTGCAGTAGGTTTTGGGAGGTGGCTCAGTAAAACCAGTTTTCACGGAAGAAATCAGGTCTTCAGGGAGGAGAGAGTGAACTTAGACTGACAAGAAGATTGATGCTGTTGGCCATGTTAAGAGGATGACATATGATGAGATGTGGGATGCGGGGCAGAGCCTGGTTTGAGAGCAAAGGCACAATGTTTGCAACTGATTTAACATATGGCAGCAAATCTGTGAAGTGGCTCAAATAAAGGTCCCAAATGTTTTGTCTGATCTACATACCCATGGCAAGTTCAAGCACAGTTACCTGGGCTGAGCTTCCAGGGCTTAGGGATCATCATGCATGGAGGCTTTTCACTGTCCCCAGTTTGTGACTGACCATGAAGACAGAAGTGATTTCCTCTCTTGCTGGAATTGAACACTCCATGCCTTGATCCCAAGCCTCATAGGAGTAAAATGGAAAGCAGATAATGAATCTGTTTGTCCTCTTGTTTATTGAGTTGTAAATGTAAAGAAATTCAGCTACAACTGGAGATGGAACATTGCAAAAATTGTGTTAGTGAGAAGAAAACAAGGCCAACATGGTGTTCAGTTTAAGCAATAAGAAAAGCTGGGAAACTTCATGGGGGCACTTGCTCAGTTGCTTTTAAAAATGTAAAGAAGATTTCAAAAGAAGAGCAAAGAAAATATTTGAATAACATTAGCACTTTATTTCAAAGCTACCTTGTTCTCTTGTTGATCCTTCACTAAAAGTAAAACTTCGGGAACTGATGGAGTTCAGAAAGTAGCAATGATGAAAGTCATTAATGGGATGCTGTCATTTGCTTTATTAGGAAAGTGGTTGTAGCTGACATATACAAAGTGCTCTGAAAGGACCTGTTAGCATTACGGATGGAAGTGAAATACTAATTAACTTAAGGTTGTTAAATTGCCACATGAAACAAAAACTAAGATATGTGATATTATAGAAGATAGAGTAGAGAGGTGAGGATTTAGTCACATTTTTAAACTTTTCTCTATCAGAATCTCTTCAATTACATACCTTGATTTTTAAAGGCAATGTTTCCAAAATGGTAGGTTAAAAAAAGATAGTTTTGCACTGAATAATGCACTGAATAATGGTGATATAGGGAATCAAAGTTAGCATGAGGCACTTGGGAAAAAGATTAGATGTGTCCAAACAAACTGAAGCAGGCATTTGATTTCCATAAAGCAAATGGACACTGCTGCCATTTACCTGCATTTGTCAATTCTGGGCCTCTGACTGATACAAAATGAGTAATTTCAAACAATATGAAAACGCAGATACTTTAGTTACTTTACTCATTCACCTGATTTGCCTGTGCAGCTGTAGCTTCCTTGCCTGATGGCTGAGTAGCAATTCTAGGTAAGTAACACTCAGAGCAGAAACTCTTAAAATGTGGCAACATGTGTGAAAAAGAGCAAAGGACCAACTTTCTGTAGCTGCACTATCCAAGCAAGCATTGTTTTGTGGCTGTAGTGGATCACCTACAGACTTCTTCCCTCATATTTGAAGACAGGTTACTTCATGAAATAGGATACTAGGGATTGTGCATGCATACAAAAGCAACATAAATGCATTGCAGATTGGTTTTGCTGTTTCAGAAAGCATGTTCACATACACAGTCTTGAAAGAAGGTGGGAGCATAGCCAATGTAGAATTAACCACACTAAATAACTTGCACATTTTCAATGAAGTCTTTCATGTATTCTCTGCTTTTCAAAAGTGAATAAGGGCCAAAACCAGCCACATCACTTGGATTTGCTATAATGAACTCCTGCTTCTCTGCAGTCTGAATCTAAGCTGCTCTCCTACACTTACCACATCATAAGAAACCACGAACCCTAAGCATGAGACCAGTACATTCATGTCTCTACAATATATTCGTTACATTCACATTAATAAATGAATATAATGTTACAATGCCTGTGCCATTAAACAACACCTGTTCTATACAATGGAAACAAGGCACTCCATCATTAAATATATTATCTTCTTAACAAAGAACTGCACAACTGTTTGGCTAGAGCTGTGAAGCAAATGGTCTATTTACATATGAAAAGAAATTTGTGTACATTTGATGAATGACAGAATAATTGCTATATATGGCAAAGAAAATGGAAGTAAACTATTTTGTATATTCATTACTTGCTATTGCAAGTAAGTTGGAAAGGCCTTGATGTAGCTGTGAATGTACCTTTCTTGACCACTTCAGCTAGGCAAAGCTTACACGGGCTGCTGACAGCATCATGAGAGTAAGCTTTAATTTGAGGAACCTTAGCTGGAGAAGGTCCGGTTCAATGTGTTCTAATTATCCCCTATAAAAAGCACAAAAAATGGGTTTTGTCCACTTGATTTCACAGCTCTGAGATGTGGGTCTTCCACCATTGCACTTAGAAGCCTAATCTGGATTTAAATAAATTCCTGAGTATGATGTTTTTTTACCTTTTTATTTAGTGAACATTCTTCTTTTTTCTTGTTTTTGCGCGTTATTCTCACTGTACATTTTGAACCACTCACAATTATGGGTCTTGGCCCTAGATAAGCAACCCCAGCCTGAACCTCTGTGGAAGCAGTGGGGGAAAGATTAAAGGGGTAGATCACCCCAAGCTGCATTCTATACCTTCAGCAGCAAACTGCAGGATAGAAAATGAGATGTGATCATAGGCTTTTAAACAACATACTAGATGAAGACAAGGGAAAATGATCATTTTCTACTTCAGTCACGTCTGCTACACACACATGCAGGCACATACACAAATGGGAGGAGACTTTTCATTGCAAATTTCCCTTGAAATTGCTGTGCCAGCAGTTATCTGGAGCTAAATACTAGACCCAGGAGTAACGATGCCACCCTTGCTGCAATCCAGATCATACTGACCTGGTAGGAGGGGAAATTGACAGCTTTGGTGCGATGCAGTCAGTGAAAAGATGAGAAATAGCAGGTGAAGTGAAGGACCTAGATGGCTGGGGAAGAACAGTAGGTTCTTGATTTAGGAATATCCATGTTTAGAGGTGTTGATCTGCTATGCAGAAATACTAAACTCTCACAGCAGAAACCGATGGCAGTGAGAATCATATTCAGCAAATTTAGAGTGCTCTCGAGTACTGGGAATTGGAGCTGGCAGCACAAACTGGCCACACAAATTAACTTGCAGTATAGACAAATATAACTTTTTTCTCAGTGCGACTCATCTTTTTGTGCATCTAAAAATGCTAGTAATGACATCACACTTTTAGTAATTGTATTCAAGTTTATTAGGGAAAACAAAAACCAAAACAGGAAACAATGTGAACATATTATGATGTAGAAGCCAGATAAAGGCCTGAGAAAAAGAAAATTCCTCTTTTGCTAGTAGGGTTTGAAAAGCATGCAGTAAATGACACCTGAGATCTCATGCTGAGTGAGTAGGATAAACATAAGTATTGAGTAACTGCCCATTCACTGAAAGAAGGAAAGGTTCCAGCAGAATATCTGACTGTGTTTTATATTATTTATGTGTCTATAGGTATGAAGTGTGTAACTGAACTTGGCTCTGGGAACTCAGCTTGGGTAGCATGGTGGGGGGGCTCAATTAAGAGGCAGAGAAAAACCTTAATCCTATTGCTTAATTTACCCGGGTTCAAGGGCCTGATTTTGTGAGTCTAATTATTCTTTTCACAGTTTCCTTCTCCAGTGCAGTTCATGGGTATGGAAAACAATGTGAACACTTTCTGAAAGACAGCTGGCACAGCTGGTTCCTCAGCACACATGACCACAAACCAAACCTACTACTGTCAGCTTAATCTTTTCTTTGGCTTGTTTAGATTAGTGACCCATCAAAATGTGTCAGTGTATACCAACCTTTTCTTCC
>VYXD01000769.1:132958-148328 GCA_013397195.1 Hylia prasina
TTTTTTTTTGTTTCTGTTTTTGTAGGTTTTTTCCCCAAACAATGCTCTGCTTTTCATTAGAAAAACAACACAAGATGTAGTGAGACTCAGCTGCTGCCAAGAAATAATGATAGAGTCAATAATTGCAGGACGTTTTTAATGAATGTTTTCCAAGCAAATCATTGCCATTTCAAAGGGCTGTTATTTCTATTTATGTAGAGATTAGCCTACACGTTATCAAGGAAAGGGAATGGTGCTTTTTTTATCATTAGTTTTTGTAGCATTTTTAAGGGTTTTCTTTTTTTAATAACAGAGAATGTCTTTGTCTGTCTTTCTAGCTTACTCTTTATCTGGACTTGTTTTCCTTTTCCTTTCTCTCCTTCTCTTTTTGGCTCTTCACTAAAACCATCTGTGACACACATGCAAGTTGATGGGTGTGTGAGCAATGCTTCACACATATTTACTTGCCCTACTTGGCATTATTTGCTAGTCATTAAAGATTATACAGGAGTTTTTCATGTCCCATTTTTTTATTCTCTTAGCACATTAAGATAGGAAAAAGAGTGTGGTCAGGCTATTGGACAGGTTTTTTGTGGTTGTTATTATTATTATTATTATTATTTATTTCTTGGAAAGACTGTGTCTAGAGTTTAGACTGGGGAGGATTTAGACTGGGAGGATTAGACTGGAAGGATTTCTGGGTTTTCTTCCTGGCACTGACAATCATGCATTGTGTGAGCTTGAGCCAGTCACTTAGGGCCTGTTTTTCACACTCCAGTTGAAATAAATGGAAACTGCATGTGCTCAGCACCTCTGCAAACCAGGTCATTTATCTCTTCTCCTTTCATTTATGCACTGATAAATATAACAATCTTTGCCTTTGCATATACAAACTGGATAGAAGGATACAAATATGGGCAGTTAAACATGCAAATCCCTCATTTTGATGCACAACCATCCATTTCATACAACCAGGGATTTCTACATTTGCCTTGGGTCCTTTCTGAAAAAATGGACCATAAATAACAAAATCTATACAGACTTGTCAGGGAGGCACAGCTGAAATCAATATGTTTCTGTAGCTTCTTTTCTGTAGTTTCACTTCTGTTAAAAATACTATTAGCTATAATAATCATTTTAGCCTACTTTACTACTGGATTAAAACCATGTTGTCAATGTGCAAATGCCTTGGGCATTACATGCTAATTGTAGGTTATTACACAAGACTCAGTGTTAGCTGTTTGACACACTTTGGGATTCTTAGGTGGGCTTAATTATCCTTTCATGGTACCTGCATTTCTTCAGTGACAGGAAGGACGTCCAAAGTGCTACAAAGCAACTGAGGATTGCCCCAGTGAAATGCCTGTAGTGTCTCAGTGTGCCCTCTGGACATATAGTAAAGGCCAAATCTGGTACAAAAAGCAGGAGAAGGTTTGTAATAAGCAGTCAGATTGACATCCATTTTCATTCTGCCTACCACTGCTCAAAAAAAAAAAAAAAAACAAAAAAAACAACCCACCCAAAACCAACCAACCAAACAAACAAAAAAGAATAGGACAAATTTCTTCAATGGAAATTAGCATGTTTGTTTAAATGCAACTGTTCCTGATATACAAATGTCGGTGGCTCATGGCTCCTGGCTTCTGTGTGTCCTGCTTGTGGAAGTCAGATGGAAGTCAGAAGCACTGAGGTCTTTCTTACAGTCACAAGATATTGTCCACCAGCTTCAATGCAATTCTGCTGCTTTAAAATTATCAAATTTTGGTGAACATAGCATTTTAAAAAAAAAAATTATATCTTCAGTTTTATAGTGGAAAAATGTTTAAATGCTTATGATTTGCCTGAGGTCTCACAAAGAGACTAGAGCATGACAAGGACATCCTACCTGGGGCTTCAAATATGGATCCTGCCTTGCTGGGACAATTCTCCTTTCTATACACCCTTACTAGCCACTTTCCCTAGAACCCCACAATGCCCCCTTAGTCATGGGATGGACAAGCCCCATCACACAGCTGAAATGCAGATGGATTCTCATATATCCTAGAGGAAGCTTTTTTGCCCAAGGTATTGTGCATTCATGTTTCTGGTGCCTGCATCGGTCACGGGCTGGGAAAACTCCTAAATTTTCGTTGCAGAAGGTACACACTTCTAGCGATGGCATAGGAGAATACACAGAGTGCATGCAACCCTCAGCTTCATTTCAGGCTACAGGAACTTCCTTGGCCAAAAGACTGGCCATGCTTGTGGCAGAACAAAGCTGCGTGCACAGCTTTTGTGTTATTGCCCCAGTCTTCCACATGTGCCACTCAGCTTCCCAAAATGAACCTGATAATTACAGAGTTGTGTGTAACCATGAGTTTACCAGGAGTCTTCAGTGAAATTGGGCCAGTTTAAATATCTGTGACCCAATTTTGTTCTCACTGGACTGCACAGATTATTAACTTCAATGGAAATAATCTTAGATGCTCTGTAAGTGTCAGAGAACAAACAGCTGCTGTCTCTAGAAAGGAACGATGTATTTTGAGAATGGGGCTGGCAGCCAGGCATTCCAGACTCCTCATGCTAGTCTTGGGCAGAGTCTGTATTCTTGATGCCTTGTCATCCCCATGTAGCACAGACAGAATTGTTTTGCAGTCCTTCATTGTGGATATGTGTGAAGATTAAATAAATCACCTGAAAATTATAAGCATTAGAGTTACTGTTACTTTATACAAAAAACAGTATCCTCTTGCTTCTAATCAGTCCCTTGGCTTCTGATGTTTTGGTTAGAAATTCATACTGGTAGGCCAATTTTTGCTGCATTTATGGCTCTGTACTTCACTGAGGAGTTTGTGATCCTTGTTAGTAATTAAGAAAGCTCCTACCTTACGTGATGTTCTGAAGATTAACTTTGTACTTCATGGCAGTGAGTCGATGTTGTGAAATGCTGGGCTTCACAGCTGTCAGGACTGTGTGAGCAGTTGGGGCCAACAGTGAAAGTGCCCTCCTTGCAGGGTGAGCTGCTAAGCAGCATCACCAACTGGCCCAGTTGCCTGGATTGCAGAGGAAGCCAGCTGAGGCAAGGATGGGCTGAGAACCCAGATGCATCTCATTGACCTGGATGTGGCAGCTGTACTCTTCTACCTGTACGTAACCCACATTCTGGATATCTCTGGATGTGGGTTAACCTGCTGAACCTGCAGTTATCTGCTGAATATCCCTGTGCATTTTTCCACCCACTTGCTAAGTTTGTGAATATGCAAATGAGGCTGCAGTACTGTATATTACCTGGGTGAAAACGGGCTTTTAGATCCAGGAGTGTCATAACATAGTTAAAAGACAGATGCAATCAAATATGTGAAATGACCCTGAAATGTTCTTAGGAGGCCAACTTGTTCTACCAGCATGCTTGAACTTTTACATTTCAGCAGTGTTCAGCCAGTTCAGACATGAATTACTTGTTATAGAAACATCATCACCGAGTGTTACTAAATGATCACAAATGAGCAGTTAGCAATTTGAAAGCACTCAAATTCTGAAATGTTTATTTAATGGAACTGATATCCTAACTAATGCTTGCTACAGGTCAAGTGAAAAATGCAGATACATAATCAGATAATAAATATACATTAAAAATTCTACCCTGCTTTTAGATTTTTATGCTTATTTTCACTTTACCCATGAAGTGCCATTTACAAAAGCTCATCTTTATAAATGCTTATGCTTTGCACCACTGTAGTTGTCGTGGTGTGCTAAAACTGGAAACTGAGTTTCCCTGTCCAAAACACTATTTATTACTACGATCAGACACTTGTGCATCGAACAACAGCATAAAATACCAATCTGCCTTTCAACAAGTGAACAGAGACTAGGGCATTTCAGCACCTCCTGAGGTAAAGATCTCATATATGCAAGAACCTTCTGGACACAGTCCTGTGCCATGTGCTCTAGAATGGCCCTTCTTGAGCAGGGAAGTTGGACCAGATGACCCACAGTGCCCCTTCCAACCTGACCCATTCTGGGCCTCTGATGTGTGAATAAAGTACCAAACACTGATCATAAGTGTGCAGTCCCTGTGCCAGTAGTCCATAAGGTACCACCTGTCTAACTAAACTTTTGGGAAATACTTTGAGTAAAAAAAAAAAAAAATTGTTCGGTAGTCAAAAAGGGGACTCCAAGAAACACCTCATCTGCAACATGTGAAACCCATGGCACTGGAAATACAGTGTCGGTGATGATCTTGACTTAATTAGAACTTTAGAAGCAAATTAATTGGTGGCTTTTGCTGTAAATGTGTAATAATCATCAACACTGATTTGGGCCAAAAACCTAGAAGCCCGTGGTCCTTCTTGCTGCAACAGGGTGAAATAAAGGAGGCCCTGCAAAAGGAGCCAAAAGAGCTCTGGAGGCACCTGACTGAGGCTGTGAGACCTCTGGACAGGCACATCAAAGTTCTGCCTCAGTTTGTTATTGGAAATAGTTCCGCGTGACTTGTACAGGTTCACACACAAGAACCACGAGTAGTAGGGAGTGAGCCCAGGTCTTCCACATCCTTGGCAAGGACCTTAGGTAATGCACCAGTTTCCTTACCTTTCTCTGATGTTTCAAGGCACAGAAAAAAACTGGGACTGAAGAAATCTGTGAATCTGCTACAGCTAATGTGACTCAGACAACTGTGAATTTTTCTGGTGTGCCAGTGAACTGCTGTGTAAAAAAAAAACTATATAAAAATTAACAGTGCTGCAATTACAAGGGTTGTAACAGTTATTTTTCAGGTCTATATTTGAATATTCCTTATTCAAAAGGAATTTCTTTAATTTAGATTTTTATTTTCTCGTCACTTGAGGAAATTCAGGACACAAGACCTGTGCTATTTTTAAGAATGCTCAGTGTCTTTTTTGCAAGGAAGACCCAGACTGCACTACATTACGAGCAATGGAAATGTGAGTTGGGAGCCTAATTCTTTTGCAGCAGGGGAGATTAGAGAATATTGTGAATATCATTTTAGTATATATGCTGAGTTTCCCAAGGGTATCTCATCAACAACAACTTCAAAAGTTACTTTCATGCCACTTAAACTCAGCTGACAAGAACACTTGACATTTTGAGAAGGTTTAGAATAGAAAACATTAGCAGTTCGTGTTGATCATGCAACTCATTGGCAAAAACACTACTGTTTAAATATCATGTTCAGTCATCTCTGGATTGCAATCTAATGAGCGTAAAAGATGAGTACTTCTCAAAAGTGACTTGTTTTGTAACTTTTATGGTTACAAACTTGCAAAATGAAAACTGTGGACGTTTACTTCCACCCAGATACTATTTTCAAGGTCAGTGTCCTTTTGTGCCTTGGAAACACATTCCAAAGAGCTGTTAATAAATAGTCAGGATACTGTACTTTCTGCTCAGTGAAGTCTCAACAGGAATTTTCCTTATTATGAACAGGATGAGTAATCCTGCTAATGGTATAGCAACCACGTGTGTTCTAGCTTGTCTTTGAACGCCTCTAGCTTTACGGATATACGAAGCCATTTTCCAGGAGCAGCATTCCAGGTGAGTCCTCAAATGAAAAGGAATGCAATGTCCTGTCTCTTCCAACTGACATAATCACTGCTTGACTTTTCCTCCAGTTGAACCAACTAGTGTTTAAAATTCACTTTGGCATGGATCAAGGAGTGGGATTGTTGATATCTTTAACTTGGTTGTTTATTTAACTTCCCAGTACATAATAATTTGTATAAAAATGACCTTCCCCTAAATATATCTGAGTGGCTATGTTATGTTATACTAATGACTGCAACATGCAGAAAGCCAAAACAAGCACTTTGCCAGTATCAACAGAAATTATGAAAATACAGTTTGCAGCAATGTATGAATTATTGCTGCCAGCTTGCAGCTCCCAAGTTAACTCCTGATGAAGTTATAAATTGTGACAATGAGTGCTGTTTCTATCTTGAGTAACAGTGTGGCCCAATTTCTGCTGTCATAAATGGAGATTAAAACCATTACAATTGGGTGGTTCTATTTCTGTCCAACTAAACTCAGAGTTATCCTTCCAGCAATCAAATAATGATGGTGTGAGATGGACACAGTAATTTCTTTGGTGTGGTTTCAGCCAGTTCAGGTACAGAGGTGGAAGATAGCTCAGTGACTCAGTCTGGGAGTTAACTTTCACCAGGATGTGTGGTTCAGAGCTTTGTTCCCTAGCAAGGAGGTAAAGAAAATCTAATTTCAAGCTCCATTGGAAATTGAGGGGAAGCAAACAATATCTGAGAGATAGAAAGCAAGGAAGGGATAGGATAAAAATTAATGAGAAATATAAGGGGTGGGGAGAGGAATGGAATTGTTTATCTGAATCCTCCCTAAATGTCTTCAGAGCCTTCATTCCAGGCCATACTAGTTTTAGCTTTTTAAAAACATATCCTCCCTCTTGTTTTAAATAGGGGTATGCTAGAATTAGAAGCACTTATCCAAGCCATCCTGGCTTCAACTTTCAGGGTTCAGAAAAAATGGGACCTGGAACTGAAACAGCTTCGGTTTGGCTTTTGCAAAGACCAAACCACCCCTTCCCCTTCCCTCCTGTATTTAGGCTAAAGCCTCAATCACAGAACTAGCAGTTACAAAAACAGCACACACCAGGAGAACGAAACTCTAAACACTAAAAGAACAACTGCGATTCAGCTGCTTCACTCTATGCAATGCTGACTTAGGGGCTACCAAAAAGACAGAAGAACTGTTTCTACCCAGAAGTAGCTATGAAAGGAAGCAGGATCATTTGGAGCTGTATTGATGTAGCAGTAAAGTTGTCTCTACATACTTCCACTGATGTTACATCTCAAATCTATCTGTGATAGAGAGCTTGCATCTTGGTTGAGAATATCTGAAAGTCTGAAACATTTTCAAGTATTGTATGTGTACCCTGTTTTACTCCATCACTTTGGTTCTTTGCTGGGGTAATCTTCCCTCTGTGTGTTTATAGAAAGCTTGTTCTCTGGGTTAGAAAACAAGAATAGCTTTAATTGTTGAACTTCTTCCAAGCTCCATCATTAATTATAAATATATCTTCTTCGAATCTTTTTTACACAATCTTTTGTTTGGAAACTTCACTATTTGAAGACCTGGATAGCATCACAGTTTTGCCAAAGGCCATATTGTTGGAGGGGAAAGACTATCCAGGATGAAATGATTTCTTCTTTTTCCTCTTGTGCAATAATGCCTCATTACTGTTATTATTTGCAAAAGGGATGATTTTTCTATTATCAGCGTATCTCTTTACTGCACTGTCGACATTTAATAGCTATTAAAAGAAATAAATTTTTAACATGTTTTGCTACAGATAATTTGAATTAACTCCCTGTCAACCTCTAGAATCCTTGGGACTTTTTAAAGCGTTATTTCCCAAGACTTTTTAAAAAGTTTCTAGAGCACAGAAAGCTTGCCTATTCTAATCATTTTGAAGATATGTCCACTAACCAATAAATTACATGGAAAAATTAAAAATATCTCAGAAAAAACCCAGGCAATCCTAGTGCATTTGTCATGAGATAAATCTCCATTTTATGAGCATTCCACTTATCCTTTTCAGTTGTTTTGTCTTCTATTCTGTGTGTTTTGCTAGAGAATAGTTGCAAATTATTTGTCTTTTCCAGGTAGAACACGAAGGATTGTTGCATGTATCCTTGGAGTGTCTTGGTCAGAGTTTTTACTGGAGAGAATAGAAATCATAAATACTGCAGATACTTTTAACCACAAGGAAAACTGGATGCTCTAGGACACATTTTGAAATTAAATTATTGCATAAAATTGTAAAACCTACCTAACAACAACTTCCTCACCATGGAAAACATCTGTACAGGATGATGATGCGTACAGAACTGTGATTCAGTATTAGTGTAATTTCCTGTAACAGCCAGCCAAATCTTAGGACTCTGCATAGAAGACAAACATCTTCTGCTGACTCACCCTCATCTTGCTCCATATTCATGTGTTATAGTATCTCTGGTCAGTATCACCCTTGGGTTGATGCTGCTCCTGACACATTTGTCCTGCTTTTATTCCCTTCTATGGAAGGAGTTTAGACACAACTTGAGCAAGATGCGAAAACAGGTGAAATTTCCACCTGCTCTTTTACACCTTTTTTCCTACACAAGAAAGTCTGGGGTCTGGGTTGGGTTGTTTTGGGGTTTTTTTTTTTATAGTTTGAGTTAACATCACAGATAGACTCATGGGTGGGTATATATCCAATATATACATATTGCTCTAAGAACAGGTGGGAATAGCTGTGAGGACTCATTAGTTTTACTGTTCCAGTGTTGCTGCCAGAAAATTACATGCTGCTTTTCCCCAGCCCATTTTAAGCAGGAAGAGCTGCCAGAAGCTTACCCACTGTTTTCACATAAGTAGTATATGATCTGAGAGGTGGGAGTTTTGGGGTGGCACATCCATTCACTCACATCTCTGAGAGACAACCAAAGCCTTTTGGTTTAACCTGGAGAGAGAGGCTGTTCAGACTCACTGGGGAAGGAGTTACTGCTGCCAGTAATAGACATGGGTTCCCGTGTATGCAGATACACACTTGCTGGAGACTGATGGATGGATCTGTTTGTGCTGGTGAATGCAGGGGCAATGCACAAATGCTGTGTGAGACTACACAGTAGCAGTGGTGGTAGGCAGACAGTAAAGTATGGGATTACCTGATGTCTTACCTTCTTGAGAAACTAGGATCACTAAAATGGGAAAGGAGATACTTCAACCTACAAGAGAATTGGCATACAGAACTGTGAGACTTTTTTTATATTCCAAACAGAAGCAAATGAAGGGACCTCAGACATCTCTGCTATTTCTGCCTATCTTTTTCTGCAATAAGTGTTGGAGCATGCTGTCCTTTTGGCTTACAATGTAATTTCCTCTCAAGCGAAGCATTTAAATCTATGGTGGTGCCAGGGAACAGAAAGTCTTGTGGAAACTCAGTATCATTCTTAGTGAAAAGAGTGAAGTACTGGGTTTGGGGACAGGTGCTTCTACTGTTGCTGATGTGTCTTGGTGATTTGAAAACCTTCAGGCATGGCCATTCCCAGGGAGGGGAGCAGATCAGCTTGCTGGGGGAGCACATGCCATCCTCTGCCCTGCCGTTCAGCTGGCAGGAGTCCTGCCTTAGGGCAACACTCAGTCACCTGGCTTGTTCCTAGAAAAACACCTCACCAAGGAAGGATACAAGAGTTTTTCGAAGGATCCTGCAGTAATTTGTGGACTGAGGTTATGCACACCAGAGCATGGGGTGAGGAGAGAGGAAATGCACTATGTTGTTAAGTCTTGACCTAAGAGAGGAAGAGTATCTAGCAATGTCAAATTTAGTTTGTCTCTGTGTAATGCTCTTTGTTGTGCTAGATAACTTAAAGAATTACAAACTGCCCTTATGACAAACAAATCAGAGGATTGCTGCAGGCACACTGAGAGCACAATATATGCATGAGATGTTATGAAGTAAATAATGGGATGTTGTCTTTGTGATATTGTGTCCACATGCTTTCCATGGAGAACTATTTACTAGAACTTTTTAAATTTACTAAATCTAGATTAATTTACTGGATTTTTAAATTTACTAAATTTACATTTACTAAAAGTAAATCTACTAAGAAAGACAATTGTTCCCTCATACTGACTTTCTCCAAGCCAGTGCATTGAAATTAGGCTGCTTCTTTCTCCAGACATTCCTTTAGAGATGACAGGAACTCCCCCACCACAGCCTTAGTGCAGGAACAAGTTGTGTTAGTGCTTTCTTTTTTGCTAAGAATTTTGTACTTTGGACTCTGTTGATATACTTCTGCTGCCATCTTAACACAGATCTCAGTGTGATCTTGAATCTAGGGAATGGAAAATCCTGATAAACATCCGGGCTGCTGTGAATGCAAAGGACAAAGCCTTTGTAGTAAAATGTCTCTGACACACGCCCATGAGAAGTGTTTGATGTGCTGTAAAAGACATCTGTCTGAAAAAAAAATTGTTTTTCCTCTTTGGCTTTGTTGAGCAGACTGTAGAAGTAAATGACACAAAGTAACCCTTCTTTTCCTCTCCTACTGCCCCTCTCTTTGTTTGATCTTGCAGTGATGTGATAATGGCGAGTCTGAAACTTGAAAGTAATTTCTGTAAAGACTTATACCATGAACAGAGGGGTTTTATTTTCTGCTGCTAAATGGAGATCAAAGTATGATCTAGAGATTAGACCTGTTTTGAGAGAGAAAACTGAGTGGCCTATTTCTACCTCTGTCACTGAATTGCTGCATCAAACTGAGCAAGTCACTTCACTTCTCTGTGCTCTGGACCTTTGCTGTGTACTGTGGCGTTCAGCTCTTGTGCTAATAACAAACATTTTATATGGCTTAATCATAAATGATTGCCTGTGTGCTAATTAGCCTCAGTCAGTGCAAAGTTTATTATACTTGTTTTCAACCTTTACACCAATTCAGGAACCGTGATGGCTGCTTTTGATTTAATTTTGGTCACAGCTTGCAGGAAGGAAAGGAAGAAAGCACTGAGATCCACAGAGGAGCTGGAGGCAATGACACAGACTGCAGGCTGATGGGAATTTCTGGGCTCAAGGCTGTACTTTACAAAGGATACTGGCATCAGAGAAGCATTATTACAGTGTTTTATATTGGTCTGGGTTAGTTTAAACAACCAGCTGAGCTACTAGCAGCAATGTACACAGTGCAGGCCAACCTTCCAAATAAGTCCTGTGTCTCACACTGACTGCACTTGACTTTCGATCACCAGTTTTTTTCTGTTGCTCAAACCAGTTCAAAAAACACTGGCTGAGGTATGTTTGCCTCCTCTTACAGCTGTAGTTTGTAGGTAGTGCTTGCTTGTGAGCTCAGACTGGCGAATGAAAAGTCAGGTCTGTAGTCTGCCAGCGTGCTTGCATCTGCACGAGTGCACAATCTGCTGAAAAGCACTCAACTTCCCAAGCCCTTCAAACATCAGGGTAAAGCTGTGTCAACAGTTGTCTCCCTGACAACCTTCTGAGCACTCTTACACGTGGAAGAAATCAGTCAAAATTATTCTATAAGGAAAAAACTTGTGGAAATCCCTCTGCTCTAGGCAAGGCTGCAGTTTTACCATTTGTAAAGAGAGAAAGATGTCAGGAGTGTCCCATTCTGCGGCAATTCTGGAAATTTAATCTGTAAGTACATGCAAAGGCAGTGTGATTAAATCAGAGGTACAAGAGCAACACAATACTATTCTGTGCACAAAAGCAAGCTCACATCAGTTCTGCATTTTGTGCGCAGGCAGCCTAGGAGAAGAGACTCCATGATTCAAAATGTCTGCAGTCTATGTCCCTGGAGAATCTGTAGGAGTTGAAGAAAACTTCCAAATGTTTTATGCATATGTGAGGGAAATAAGAAAGCTGCCTTCTCCCAAGGTATCCACAGGGAAACTGAGGAATAAAGGTACTAACAAGTTCTGTGCATGGTGCAATGACTTTGTGTTTCTTTTTGTTTGTTTTTTAATTTTCTTTTGATGCATCTGAGAAAGAAGCAAATTCCCTGAATTTTCCAGTATGACATGGCAAATCAAACCCCATGAATCCCTGCAGCAGTTGCAATAGAATCTTCATGCCCTCTGTCCTTTGTCCTTCTAAGGGAAAATGTTGGGTGGCACACAACATTTAAAAGTTAATGATAGGCTAGCCAGTAAAAGCGAAGACTTGCAGCTTTGGGTTGCAGCAGAGAAACAGGAGGGCAGCCTGTTCATACCAAATGTCTGAGAGTACCTTATTCACGGGAAGCACTGGCAGACTATAAAGTACTCTGTTAATTATTGTTGACATTGCATAGAGAGCTTCATGCTGTTCTTTCTCTGCCTGCTTTGACTTAATTTGTTTGAGAAACTACTTTTTCTGTGCTGCAGATTATGTAAATTCATATACTCTACTGCACTGACAGATGTGTCTTTGTTTTAGAAGAAGCCATTATTTTTTTCAGTGCTGAATGTGAATGGAGCATTTCACACTGGTGGCTTCCAAAAATATTTATAAAGTGAAGCTGAGCAGCTCAAAATATTTTGCCCTCCTACACTGACATTCACAAGCCTTTATAGCAGCATTATCAAAAGCATTTGCAGGGGAACGTGCATGAGCTGGCCACAAAGACTGGGTTAGTCAACAAATGACTGAAGGCGCACATTTTAGTCAGCCCTACCCCACACCGTGTAGAGCAGAACACAGTTGCAACTGTAACTAAAAGGGCAATTATTCTATATCGTGGGTCAAAGACTATCTTAAAATTACCCCTTTCTCTTGTAACTCCTGCATATCTGAGGAAACAGGATGAAGAAGTAGAAAGTGAGTAAAATTCTCCGTTCTTCCTCTTTCAGCTGGTAAAATGTGGTTTGACAGTGCACTGACTAGCACAGGCAGTGCTTATTCTGAGGGCTGATAGCTGCTCATGGGTCTGATACCTGGCTGTGAGTGGTGGCATTGTTTGCCTTGCATGTTTGCATTCCACTTCCACTGACCACTGCCTTGCTGTCCTTCAGCTCACTCTCCCACTCTTTGATTCCTCCTGAACATGCTGCTAAGAAACAAAGCGTGCTGCAGCCAACTGGGCAGAGAGCAAGGCTCCCTGCGAGCACGTAAATGCATCAGACTTACTCTTAGATTTCGCTATAAATTAAAATGACCTCTCTGCCAACTGATTGTAATGATTTCCATAGTCTTCACCACTGTATTGAAACCAGGGCTTCCCACACATGTCTTCCCTCAAAGAGTTATCCAACAGAGCTACACCGTCAGTCAGTGCCCTCCAGCTGCAGGCAGAAGAGCGTGTCTGACTAACTTCATCAGTATGGGCATGATAATTGACACACAGCGATTTCAGTGATAAGACCGGGTGTACCCCATGTCCATTCTCAACTTTGTGCATTTCCATCTTTGAAGTTTTAAAATATGTAATGAGTAGCAATGAGTCCAGGGGATTCTACTTATAAATCCTCTAAATGTTAGCTCCATTGGCTTTGGTCAGCCCCTTCCTGTCCCCAGGAGTCAGGACTGTGCACCGTGCTTAACCACTCTGATTATCTACAGTAGGCAAATGGATAGAGAGGCATCTTAAACAGGGGAAGTCTCCCCGCCTGAATTGATATAGTAAGCAGCTCAACAGCAAGGAGAGGGAATATTTGTCTTACACTATCCTGTCTTCCTAAACACAAGATTGCATTGATGAAAAAATAGTGAGAAGTTTTACTCAGCAATGAACAGGGACTCCAGCCAATCCCCCTTCTTCATTATTTAGGAGATAAAATAGCTCGCTAGTATACCGAATGATTGCACTCTGCATAGGATGCCACTTCCCTTCAATGGGCATAGAAGTTTTTTCCCCATAATCCTTACGCTGTTTAAACACAATCCTTTCTTGTACATTTGCATTTTTGCACATTTGCATTTTTGCATCACTAGATGATTTTTTTTTAATTGCTGATGAGGGTCTGACCCTTTTGTGATCTATATGCAGTGTTAATTCTGTGATATTTAAGCATGACTAAATGAAAAGTGTCTCAGCTGAAGATCATTTTCAGTGGTTTTTTTCTGGTAAGAAGACAGTTATTTTGGGTTTCTGGTGCATTTTGGAGGCATGTGCATTAAAGTTACTTCTAAAACCTTGAAACAGGAAAGAATAGCACACTTAAAAGCATGTGTTGCCAGGTATTTGTTATCCTCTTGCTTTTAGCTTGCAGCAGGTGAAAAAGCAGTAATGGGTGACTAAGAATGCAATAAAGGAAAGAAGTCTGGAGAACAGTAAGAGTAAACACATGTGGTCTTTTGTATTCCTTTGTATCATGGGAAGAATTAATTTCCTTTAGTGAATTTGTAGCTTAATTTAAAAAAAAACTAAACAAAACCAAAACAACAAACAAACTGAATTTTCCCCTTTGCTCAGCAAAAAGTAAGAGAATACTAATAATTTTGATTAAAATGTTTCTGAAGAAGCTATGACTGTAGTACTTGTGGACTTGTTTTGAACAGAAATGAGATACAGAGTTTGCCTCTAATGCTACCATGCCAGGGAAAGCAGGATTTGATATGACAGATCATTTCAGATTACATGAAGAACTGGATTACAGCATGAGGGTTGACAGGGATGTTCTTCTAGCATGAGGTAGCCCTCCAGATAGAGGGTGATGTGTGTCTGTGCAGGGTGCATTTGTTTTCGATGGACACACTGTGACTGTGAAATAGACTTCCTTTCCTCTGGAACCTTATCTCAGATTACACCAGCTCCTACTGCAAGTGAACACCTTTCTTTGACCTTGACGTTACTGGAATAAATGTTTAGAGGCATGTAAAATCTCAAAACAAACACTCCTCTCCTTGGGGAAGAGATAAGTGAACAAACACGTGACAGATGATAGTGACATTACTTAATGCGTGACCGATTTGCACGTATATTCTGCTCCCTTACGACTGGAGTTGTAAGAGGCCACGGAAGAAAAACAGGTCGTGTTACGGGTGTAACACTGTGTGCCTCGTGTATTAGTCCGTAGGCGAATGCCTTGGCATAGATGGAATATTTTAAGTTACTGGATTTCCCGAGGAAGCCCTTAACTTGATGCAGAAGTCTTGCTAGAGCTTTTGAGCTTTGTAAAAATGCAGTTTCAAAATTCACCTCCCACCCAAAAA
This sequence comes from Hylia prasina, assembly GCA_013397195.1. NCBI lineage: Eukaryota > Metazoa > Chordata > Aves > Passeriformes > Sylviidae > Hylia > Hylia prasina. The sequence goes on from VYXD01000769.1 coordinate 147,591, forward strand.
GTACAAATGAATTTTTGCAACCAGCTCATAAAATCTTCTCATTGCAACATGGTGACTCCGACTTGAGAAAGACTTTTTGGAAAGACTTTACTTGGGATTGCGTGCTCGTGATTGGTAGGTATACAGACCTTATGTGAACCACCTTCCATCAAGAACAGCCTTGCCACTTCCCCTCATCAGGTGGAGACAACAGATGCCTAGCAGCAGCAACAGGTGTGTAATGCTTGCTGAGATGTCCAACTGCATGGAAGAGATAGGAGTCACAGGAACTGGTCAAACTGGTTCTGGAGGCCCCGTTAGGGGCTCCCTGATGCTGGGTCTTGTTCAGGCAGGCTATGAAGCCCGGTGTGACGGGAATGGCTCCCACTGGAAAGAGCCTTGCACTCCCGTTTTATTAATCCTCTCACACTCCCATTTTTGTCCTAATTCCCTCTCCCCTTTTTATAGCGTTTTGTGTGAAAGAATACACTGGCAACGCTGAGTGCTGCATTGGAGGGAGGCCCCGGTTAAACTGGCTCCAGATGTGCTTGAACTGGCCTGGCTGTGTGCGCTGAGGAGCAAAGCCTGCCTCCTGGGCTGGGAGCAGGCACCCATGTGCCAGGCGATGCACGTGGCTGGCTGCCACAGTTACTAACCTAGTATTAACTGCATTAATTGTGGACATAAACAGTGTTTAGTGCCAAGCATGTCACAAGCTGATTATAAAAGCTGTGGTGTAGGCAGAGTTTCAAATTGTGC
>VYXD01000769.1:148524-169241 GCA_013397195.1 Hylia prasina
CGGGATGCGGCGGCCGCGGAGCGCGGCTCGTCGGGCCGGGCCTGCAACCAAGCTGTGCCCGCAGCACCACCCGCTGGGCAGCGTGTGGACACGGACCGGCCGCCCGGGGCCGAGCCACCGCTTCTGTCTGCTCTCCTGTTGCCCTAAGCTTCCCCGGGACTGGTGTCTACGCGGCTCCCCGTGATTCTCCCTCATTTCTCCCATTAACGAACCCTAAACAAAACAAATAATAACCGTAATGAAATACGAAGTACCTAGAATTCACAGAAATGGCGCTGTTTGCATTTCTCTGCGACGCAGCCCCACCTTCCTGCAAGGGGCAGGTCATCAAAGCGTTTTTGAGAGGCTCTGCCCTTTGTGGCTCATGCTCTGGCACCTGGTGTGGGAAAGGCTGTATGATTATGGTCACAAAACACGTCTGACACAGCATACGCTGAATACTGGCTTGGTGTGAAGAGCACATGTAAGTGCTTTGTATTTGATGTGCCTAATGTGGTCGAATAGTGCTCAGTATGACATTCAGGTGATTAATTGTAACTCACTTGGATTGCGCTTTGCCTCCCTGTGTTTTTTGCTAAAACGGTGGGTTGTATTTTGCTCTTTTTAGAAGAATATTTGAGGAAAAGCCCTTTAGGTGCACATAAGCCTGGAAAGGGGGCATATAATATTCTCACATTTTAAAATATAATATTCTTTCTTGAAAGGCCAGAAGTAAAATGTTCTGAAATAATAATAAAAAAAAATTGCATTGAGTGTGCACCTTCTAACATTCAAAAATCTTTGCTTCCACTGAAAAGTGCCTCTTGGGTTTTAAAAGATTATTGGACAACTATGGACTTGTCAGCAAAACGTTTCCTCAAGTACGTAAACACTACTGAATATACAAACAAATTGCATTCAAGCACATGAAGATAATGGCATGGTCACTTTATCCAAAAAGTTAAAATTTCCCTGGTGCAGCTGGTGAAACTTGGAACAAAAGTGAAACTGCTGGGAAAGGAGTTTCTTAGCAGCGTGGATTTCATAGGTTCAGGACCAATGGGTGTCCATGGAGTAATCAGGCTCTGTGGTCGCTGTGACCGTGGAGTAACAGCTGTGGGTCACTCTTTTGGCTGTTGTTGAAGGATGGTGGGGATGGGCAATGAACCTTGTTTCTGTTCTAGAGGAAGGTCACTTACACTGTTGGTGAGAGCATTTTCTGTGTTTTGAGAATGTGCTTAGCTGGGCTTCATTGCTTTAACACATTTCCACTGAGTGGCCACTGACCTCTTTGTAATCTGTTTCGCGGAAGTTTTATTTTGAGTGTGGTTAGTGGAGAGTTGCAGGGACATCTGGGCACGATCTTCCCCCTCCGACAAAGGAGGCACCTTCAGTCAAGCTTTGGGCTACCTAATGGTGTTAGATTATCCTTAGCTAATGTCATACTGTCCTGCTGTTAAGGGTAATAAATAAATAAATCCCCTTCTGACTGTCAGATCTTTCAGCAGCCTTGATAAGAATAACTGCCAGGTGTCTGTGATAAGGCTGTGGTCCTTGCCAGGTACTGTCCATGAGGAACTACTGGTAGTTCCTGGAAAAGCTGGATTTTATAGAGGGATTATAGGTGTTTGTTAATCTAAATGGGTCAGGGTGCTGCTGGTTCCCCTCTGTCTTTCTCAAAACAGAGTATGAATACTGGATTGCAAATGGCTTTCACTCAGAAGTGTAAATTAGAAGGACCTGCAGGGTACTGCCAGTGGAACTCTCTGCTGCCTTTGCAGTTGTCTTTGAGTAACTATCCTGGTTACCAGATGGTTCAGTCAGGGTTTGTTTGTCTCGTTTGCTTTCAAAGAGCTGTATGCAATTTGCAGTGAACAGTGATGTTAAAGGACAAAGAATTTGAACTTTACGAAGGGAATAAATTTTAAGCACCCATCAAGCAGAAACATGAAGATTCTGTGAAGTAATTGGCAGGCAAAAACCAGCTCAAATTTAGTGATCAGTTTACTACCACAAAGTGATATTTGGGGTCTTTTTTAACAAAAAAAGAGAAGTATTTCTTTACATCATTAATGATTATGTCGAAGAGTGAGTAATGAATGCAAAAGTTGGTCTTAGTTACAGAGTTCATAGGATACACGTACTAAGGGGAATTTTTTCCATGTTTTTAGGTTAACCCAGAGAATCTGTGGTATGGGAAGTAAAAATGATGTTGAATGAGTGCCACCAAGTGTCTTCCTGCAGAATATGAAAGCCCAGGTCTTAAGTGGGAGCAAAAACAAGACTGCGGCATCAAGTTCTGTAATTTTAAGTGAAACATCTCAGAGGCAGTGAATTCTGTTAGAGTGAGAGGAGTTACAATTTTTATTCCACTGAAGTGCAAGAGCAAACTCTGAAAAGCTGATAAAGGTGAGTATCTGTGGTAGAGCCAGAAAAAAAGACACAATGCTGGGTATCCATCCAGTTTGTCTCTCTGTTTCATTTTGCTTGTCTTGTGAGTACTCAGCTTTAACACTGGGCTATCTCTGTGCTGTGCGGTGTCAGATGATTGCATGATACACCTTATGTCTCTTTGGCAGGGTTGGTAGGTGTCACAGGACCTACTAACAGGTAACATATGCTACAGATCTGGCTGTTAACAGCTCCATTTTGGCCCTTCTTCTGCTGCTATTGATCCCAATGCTGACCATATTAATAGCTGGGGGCAAGGCTGAGACTTGTGTGTATGAACATCAGAGATTCAACAGAAAAAACAAGTTAGGTATTGTCAAATGTCCTCCAAGAGGGTTTCATCCTGGCTTCCCTGTAGATTAGAAATTCCTGACGGATTTTTAGGTTTTCTGTTCATACACAAGTGTGTGTCTAAAGAAGGAAGATTCATACCAGTCTTACAACTGTCTGAATTTTAGTTTGATTCAAGAAATAAGTACCCAAGTGTGTTGAAACTCCAGCTGCATTACTCTATGCTGTATGTTGGGGCAAAAGAGTGGTGCTAAAAAGCCATTTTACATTACACACAATAATAGCTGCTCCTTGTCATGCTGGAGTTCACTGCCTGGATTTCCACACTGCTGCCAGAAACCACTTCCAAAGCAGCTACACAAAGAATTGTGGTGGGTAGCAAACTTATTATATCTCTCCTCAGAAATGTGAAGTGTCTTTTGTTCTGGTTAAACTGCAGAAGGGGAGTAGACTAGGACAAGGGTCTAGCCAAAGAGCCTGTTTATTGCAGGGTTTTAGTAATGTACTTATTTGGACAGAAATAGTTTGGGTCACAAAATGTGCTGAAGCCTGCATACATTTGAACATTTGAACAATTGAACTTTTTTTTTTTTTTTCCTGGAATATATTTATTGGTGGATAAACTGATCAGTCAGTAGTACTGATTAAACTTGGAGGAATGCCAGGGAGCAAAGAGAGCACCATACCTTTTGGGGACTCTGGGCAGTAAGTGAGCAGGCACAGAGTGTGTTTAATCAGCAGCCCATTGTATGTCTCAGGGCATTTCCACAGAAGTTAATGGGTGAACAGACTTCTGCTGGCACAATTTTTCCATTGTAGCACTCTTTGTTCTGCTCTGTTTTACTGTTTCACTATAAATTAACTTAGAAGAGTCAGGTTTACCATTGTCTGAGCATGCTGTGAAAAAACTCACCTTTGAAACAGTGTATAACTCTTCTTTGTGTGATGAAGTGTGGAACTGCAAAGTACAGAGGCAGGCATCAACATATTGACCTTGAATTATTTGGAAGGGTTTCACTATTTGTATGGGTGATGTATTTTTTGTGGTATCTGCTGTGTCCAAAGGGGGCAACTCTCAAGTGATTTGCTCTCACTACATGTAAAATCCGTGCTGTTGATTTGTTATTTAGCTGTATGCAGGGGTATCTAAGCACCTCTGCTGCATAACTGGGCTGCCCTCTGTGTGTGGGTTGGCAAAGCTAGGTGCTAGAGGTGTATGAACAAAGTGAGAAGTACCTTTGGAGGCTCTGATAAACGCCTAAGCTTTCATTTAGTCAAAATTAGCTTTCTATACAGAACATTAAGGAATTAGCTGTCCTTTTCCTCTTGTGCCCTTCCCAAGCACAATAGGCAAAGTTATCAGTATTCTTGCCAGTAATTCACCTATTATCTCAGTTTAAAAGTATTTCATTGTTTCAAGGATGTTTTTTAATATACTCGAGAATGTTCCTGTCAGGCTGTGATATCTGGGCATGATCTCACCATTAATTCAAAAGGAAAAATAAAAGCTTCTTCTCTGAAATGGCCAACCTTACTACAGCTTTAAAAGCACTCTTTGGGGAGCTGAATAAAAGCAAATGGCAAACTAAAAAGTGTTGCTAAGGAACAAATCCAGATACTTCCAGAAAAAAAAAAATAAAGGACACACCCACTAAATTGGACTAATAATTTCCACAAGGAAACTATCAGATAGATATTCTTCTATTATCCAACAATGCTAGTTTACTAAATAAGGAAACTGTAAGAAAATAGGAGCTTTGAGAGCTAGTATAATTAATAAACACGAATGAGGACATTCTCTGGAGGAAAAGATTTGCACAGGACCTGAATTTATAATAAACATTCTACTTAATAACATCTGTGGAAAATCACTTAAACAAGTTGCACAGCTGATTGGATATGTTGTGTTGGTGAGAATCAGGTGGAAAACCCACAGTAATGGTGTACTTTGACGCAAGGAAAGTTCATGTTGTCATGACAACTAATGTGTGATATATGCAGACATGCCCTGCAAAGCGGTCCCACACTCCCAGCCACTTACCCGTAGCAAAAGATGTTCTCAGCTCCCACTTTTCAGCTACTCAGTAGCTGCAGGAGAATGACCTCACAGCTGTAGCTGTTCCCAAATAAGTTCTTCCTTAATGCACTCAGCTTCAGGTGTTTGGTTTTCTGTGCTACTTATCAGCACTTCTTCATGTTTCTACTGAGCTTAGCTGCCTGACAGGGCTCTTTTCCTTGGGTTCTTAGTCTTCTAACAGTGTGGGTTTTCTCATTGCATGTGTGAAGGACTATATTAATGTATCTCAATATCTGGCTACAAAAGGTCAGAAATTATACAAAACAGTTCATGAATAGCTGATGCCCAAGTAAGTCCTATTTTTTTTTTTTTTTCAACATGAAATCTTGTGCTCATCAAAACTTGCTGGAAGAAACAAGTCAATGGCCAAAGTATAGATCACTGGGCACAATTTACAAGAGTAGAAAGCTATAGAATACCTCTCAAAATGAAATGGCCAGTATGTTTTTGGTCTTGGAAAAAACTATGGTTACCTTAGGTTTTGTTTGATTAAATAACATAGGAACATATTGATTTTGCAACTCTATTCTCCCAAGTTTTTCTTAATGCAATTATACTTTTATATGTCTTTGTAAAATCTTTTTTTTCCCCCAAGACAAATAGTGTATGTATTTTATTACACAGAATTATGTTAAAATATAAAAATTATTTTAAATAATTACATGACATGAAATTTCCCTCCTTTAACAATGAAAATACTTCCCTTTCTAGCTAATGGCAACAATAAAAAACTGTTTATTTTGTTGAGGACAGCTTTACTAACACCATGCTAATTGATGCTCAATCCAACTTCATTTGAGTTATTTCTGCTAAAGGCATTTGGAACCGACTCTGAAACACTGGTTCATATGGAGGAAGATAGTAATTTTGACTTTTTTTCCTAAGGTTTTTTTGGACGTCCCTTTGGCTGTAGGGTGAAAAAAGTTGGCGTTCTTCAAAGAGCAATTTCCTTTTATTAAAACCTGCAGTCAGAGAAACACGGCTTTCATTGTGCTTTCTCCTATCTGAGTCATGTTCTCAATGGGTGATTGATCAACACTTTGTCAAGCCTGGACATGGTAAACTACAAAAGCAACATGATGAATGGAATTTAAAATGTGATTCAAATAGAGTTCCTTCTTTATGATCAAAATGAAAGAAAGTATTCCACCAGCACCTCCAAATCCAAAACAAAACTGCCAAATTAAACATGACAAAGTTAATGTAAGATTGTGTTCTGACTGCCATGTAGACATTAAAGAGAAAAATCAAACAGAACAAGACAGATCAACAAGTGAGCTAAGCAATGTTACCTTTGGATCTCATCATTGCCCAAGCATCTTGAAAAGTCAAAACAAAAGTGACGGTATTTGACCGCATTCCTGGAGTAAAGTGTCTTTTCTGTCTCTCCTCCTATCATTTACCTCTAGTCCAGATCTCTGTGGATAGTGTCTGGAAGGAAGATGGGAGTTCTCCCTCCTTGAATGTGAGGTTTTTGATTACTTTGATTTCTTGCATATTCAGTCTTCTGGTTTAATTGCATTTTTATTTATTTTTTAAAGAAATGGCATCTGGATATATCACAATATTCTTCTTCCTTTAGATGCCTTTCTTTTTCTCGCAGATACTAACCTCATGTCTCCTACTGCTTCACAAGGTGAAACCCGCACTTACCTTCAGTCCTATGTGTGTTCCTGCAGTTTTAGGCTACAGGTTTTCTGGGACAATTCCTTTCCCAAAAAGTTGGGCAGCAGGATCTTGACTGCATGCTTAAACATTACAGCACAGTAAATAATGAATAATGAACAGCATTTTTTTAAAATCTGTAATAGAAAAGTTGGATTTTAATGTGACTGTTACTTGTAATAAGGATGACAACATTTTACTCTCTGGTAGCTGCCAGTAAGTAGTGGCCTGACAGCAACACCTTGTGATCAGTTCCCCAGGAGTGGCAGTTTCAAAGGTACCCCTGGCAGAATCTCAATGCCATTTTTTAGAATCCTTCTTCTGGTTGATGAATGTTGGTGCCCTACCACTGAGACACGTGCTCCTTGTCATCCAACACATACAGCTTGGATGTGCTTGTTGTTAGATTATGTGATTAATTGTGTGATTATGTGTGAGTCCTCAGCCTCACTGGGCGGGCCAGCGTGCTGCTGGAGTGGCGGAGAACCCCAAGAGCTCTGTGCGGGACCTTGCTCCATGGCTGCTCCCACCTGCTGGAGGGATCCATACTGTGTGTGTATGGATATATTTCTCACCGAGGGACAGTCATCCTGACTAACCATCAGGGAAACAAGACGGGGTTACCTACAGCACTTGCGTTTGTGTGAGGGATGAGCGTGTGTGGTTGGCCCTGCCCTCACAGTGGCTGTGCTGGGCCACACGGGGTGGTGTCACCCTGACCTCTATCAGGCCATCTGGAGCTCTGTCAGCCCCAAAGTTTCGTAAATCCCTTGCACGTCAATAGGTTGCTGTCAACAGGGAAAGTGACACAACACAGCAATTCCAAGATATTTCAGATAACTTCGAAATAGCATGTCTAAAAGCTTAAAAAACAAATAATGTCTATACCTTTTATTAGGAATTTTAGATTGTATGCATAAACTTATTTGAAGTATCCTCTTGTTGTTTGATTAATAATACATTTTTTTAGTAAATGGAGTTTTGAATGAATGGCGATTGTTTTCTTCAGTGTCTTCTCACAGTCAGAGTTTGCACAGGCTAACTTAACTTTCCAGTATCCCAAGAAGATACATGCAAGGAAATCCTTTGATAAAGTTGAAAGGCACATTATTTTGTTTGGTGGATACTGTTGCCCCCTGGAGGCCATTTCTCAGTTATCAAAATATTAGATTGAAACCTAAATTAAAACTTCGAGATGTTTGCTATTATAAACAAAATATTCCCTTTAGCAATTAAAAATACTGCGACTTTAATTAAAAGGGTTTATGAGCTTATCAGAGAAAGAACTTATTTCTTACTATGCTAATTATTTTTCTACATTTGCTGTTTAGATTTGCAAATTGCTAGAGACTAAAATTTAATTGGTTTTTAAGGGAGATGAATATTTAATTTGAATACTGTACTTGGGAAAAATAAGGATTTTGTGAATATGTGTGTGTTTTTTAAATAGGGTAGCTAATCAGCCTAGGGAGTGTAAATGTCTCCACATGAACTGTAAACAGGTTTGTATGCAATGCTCATAGAAGTTGCTCATTTTGCTCATGGAAGTTGCTCATATTGCTTATATTGCTCATGGAAGTGCAAGGAAAAGGGCAGTGTAAGGTTGTGAGTAAAGGCGTCACTGGGCCTCACTCAGGTTTTGTAGGTGCTGTCCTGCACCTGGCTGGAAACAGCACTAAAATTGAAGGCAGCTCACAGAGCTCTGTGTGGCCAGGGACAGCAAGGGTTCAGCTAATGGCCAAGTACCTCAAACCTCACACCCATCTCCTTCTCCTGCATGGCCTCCTGGAAGGGGAGCCCTGCTGGGCTTTGTTCCGGAGGCACATAGGGTGACCTTCTGAAGTGGAAACAAGATCCCTGCATTTGTGTGAAAAACACATCCTCTTTCTCCTTTATTTCTGGGCCTGCTAGAGTCTTTGGGCTTTTTACAACAGTGTGGTGCATGGCTGTCTGCAACTGACATTCAGCCCACACAGCAATGAATGTCAGTCACTGGCCATTGGAATAAAATCACAACTACTGACCCAGTTGCACTGTTAGTAATTAATTGGGCTGCTCACGCAGGAAGATTTTTTTTTTTTTATGTGACTACAAGCCTATTTCTAAATATTTAGTTCTTACTGGCATATCTAAACATTATCACTAATGTTATGAATTAAGCATTAAGTTATATGTTTCACTGTTGTAATTATTCCCTTGCCTACACTTGTAATAGATTTTTCCTTCATAGGCACTGTACCAGTCAGCTGGCACTCTGATTTCTGCTGCCTCCCCTGCCTCCCAGAATAGTTTGGCTATTCTGCACCAGGCTTCCTGCTCTGGTGAGCACCAGCACTTCAGAACACAGACATGCTTGCAAAGAAATAACTCCATACTAGTGCAAAGAGTGTCAGGTGTGTGGAGGGAACAGAATAAGGGCAGTGCTGGGTACTGCTTCTCCTACGTACTGTCTAACCCCAGTAAAGCTGATGTATTTGGTAGTTAATGGCCCATACACGGGGACAGACTCCCCATTCTGGACCCCTTCTCGGTATTTGCTGTTGCTTACCATCCTCAGATCAATCCCATGGTGCAGGAAATCTGACAGCTTTATGAACAGACGTATGGAGAGCATTTGTTTCTCCTTGCAAAGTTGTTGTCTGAAGGCTGTAAGTGTCCCTCCTTCTCCCGCTCTTTGTTTTCATCCTCTCCTCACCATCCTCATCAGTACTTCAGTATTTATGCAAAATGTAATCTGGTCGGATGCACTGAGCTTCATTAGCACTTCATGTAAGCTGAGTTACGGCCTTTAAAACTGCTGAAAATCAAAGAAAAGGTGCCTGGTGAGGAGTGCAACATCTGGGCTTGAACTGGATATTTTCTGCCCCTAATGTCAGTACCACATGCAGTAGGTTCAAGAGTTATAATGTAGTAGGATAATATCAGTTCAAATGATTAATTTTTTTTCTGGGCACACTTGGGAATAAAGGTTTCACATCATCTGAGATGCCAGGAAGTTGAAGATCTCTTGATATGCTTCCTAACCAATTAAAAGAATTAGATTTCTGGCTGGTGTAAGTATTCAGTCTGTGAAATAGCTCAGCAGTGTTGGTAAAGTGAAAAATATTTAAATTTTGAGGATGATCTGATGATTTGAGTCTTACCAAATGAGATTACATTTATACACTTCCACGTTGTTTTTACATCTCTTGCATATAATAAGTTTAAACACTTATATATAAACCAACATTAACAGTTTATTACCGTTCCTTCCAAAATTCTAGCTTTAGAAATTAAGACATACACAAACAGAAAAGCATTGAGGATGCACATTACAGTGAATGAAAAAGTCTTTACTCTCCTGCCTCTCTATAGGTTCCCTCTATTTCTTCCTACCAGCTCTCATCCTGCTTCTACATGCCTAATCCTCCAGCCAGAATCTTTCTTATGTTGCTTTCAGTAGATAGAAATATATATAAACATCATACACACAATTTTAAAAGTTCTCCCCAGTTCCTGAATGACCCTATATGCCAAGTAAATGAGGATACCCCACGGTTACCTCCTGCATTCTTACTACAGAGGTGTGGGCACAGCCTGGGCAGATGGGGATTCTGGCTGAGGCCACAGCCCAAGGCATCTGAGTAGCCACTTTCCAGATTGGGACAGAGAAGAGCATCAGAGGAGGAGGATGTAACGTGGAAGGAAGGAGAAGACTGCAGGGAGAGACTTTCACCCTGTGAACAAGCCAGTTCACAGGTAGGTGGGATGTGCAGTTTATCCTTTTGAGAACATCTGGTACAGACCTGCCAAAACTGTCAGAATAGGTCTGACTGATGAACTTAGATTGGGGTGTAAAGGGGCTTTTAAGGTATGTGTGATTAAGATTCACCAGGTTGAAAATGGATGAAATATCCATTTGCTATCCTTTTGAAAGGGAAAAATACAAATCTCTGCATTATTCACAGGCAGGAGGCTTAAAAGGATGAGCGAATGTTTTGGTTTCACCTGGGATACAGTTAATTTTCTTCTTACTAGCTGTGGTTTGAATTCATTACGATAATAATGTTGATAATACACATATGTTTTGGTTGTTGCTAAGTAGTGAACCCTGAATCAAGGACAGCTGGCCTGAACTGGTAGAATGTCATGGCCAGTGTAAACTGGGGGAGTTGGCTGGGAGTTGCTGATCTCTGCTGGGAGATGGGCTGGGCATCAGTCAGCAGGTGGTGAGCAACTGAGTTGTACATCATTGGTCTTTCTTGGGTGGTATTTCTCTTTCTTTTTCTGTTGACTCCCTTTTAAATACAGTTAGTGTTATATTTATGTTATTATTACATTTTATTTCAATTATTAAACTGTTCTTATATAAACCACCTCCACTCCCCAACTGGTGTTTAGGGTGCAGTAAGTGAGTGGCAGTGTGGTACTTAGTTGCCTACTGGTGCTAAACCATGGCAGGGAAAAAATCATTATTTTTGCTTTCAAAATGTCATTTTTAACCTTGGTACGCTGGAGACTTTGGTTGTGACGTCTCTTAAGAAATAAAGACTGCATATGAAATGAGGCCTCTTGGGAAAACAAAAGAACTCAGGCCTAGGACTGAAGCTGAAGGAAGGTGACCAAGGTCAAGGCAGATCAATGGCACCGTCTTCAAGACAAGCCTGCTCAGCTTGGTCTCCAGTGAATGTGAACAGAGAACCTTTACCATAATATTTAACAGAGAGTGCTTTCCCAGGAAATCTTTGAGAAATACGAACAGCCATTATGGGGAGGCTGTGGCACAGAGGAAAAATGAGGTGTCTCCCCACAAGGCAAACACGGTCTCAGAGATAAATAATACTGGTGTGCTGACTTCTGCTCTGTATTCATTCTGTTGATTAAAAAGCTGGTGAGGGGGGAAGGTTGATCTAAAGGCTGTATTGCTCTGGAGAAGACAGGAAGTTAAAATATCCACCTCTGTTTGAAATATGCATCTTTTTCCTGTTAAAACCTCCAGTTTTAGGAACAGGACTTTAATGGCCACCACAAGGAAAGTTTAGGCTAACCATGGTAGCACAGACAGCTGATTCCACCTTCTGTTTCTCCTCTGACCACAAAATGCAAACCCTAAGAGGTTTGTAGGCAGTGGTGAGGTGAGAGCTGCCCTGCCTGCATGCTGGGTGGTATTTACAGCTACAGAAATATGAATAAAGCATGCTCCAGAGGGGTGTTTATTGCCATCAGTTATGAATACCAAAGGAGGAAGGAGCACTAAAACCAGCATGCAGCTTCTTTTGTTGGTGATGGAGGGCAAGTCTAGCCACAAGCTGAAGATATGTGAGAGAGTTATTTGTAATTAACAGCAAGGAGGAATTCTAAATTGAAGTAACTTTATGGTGATCACAGTGCAGCCATGGGGCTATCACCACTGCCAGCATGGCCAGGGCTTGGTTTGTCTGCCATGGCAAACGAGTGGATAAACAGGAGATGACTGCTGCATGTGTGTGCATGAAGCAGCTGGCCAATTGACAGGACTTCCAGCACTTTTCTCCCTACTAGAAGAGAAATGGAAAAAAACCCCAAACAAATCAAACAGACTACTGACACGAAGAGGTATTGCAATGAACCATCCTTAAAACCCCTGCAAATCAGTAGCTCAGTGTTCCTTCTGGGCCTAACTTCCTCAGCCCAGTACACTCCAAGCCTGTGCACAGCTGGTCTGGTCTAAGTCAGTGTCTCTGACTAGGGGGAAAAAACCACCAAAGATCTTTGGAAGGTCCTTTCACATAAATTGCTTCCAGTGAATTATTTACAGTTTACATTAGCAGCCACACTCTACACGATATCATTATGTTTTACAAGGCTGTGAATGAACAGCTGCATCTTACACAACATTTTTTCATCTTTGCATGTAAGACACTGTTTCTTTCAAGGTTGCTCCCTAGGCAAGTAACATAATTTTTTCATTCAGGGAAACCTGGCATCATTTCCTTGAAAAAATGTACCTCTCTGCTGTGAAGTATTAGCAGTATTTTTTAAAAGCTGGTTTACTTTTTCAGGTAAGGTGTGTGTGGGGGAAGCCTGCTCTTGAAATAATTCAGCAGATGAGTTTATTTCATAGTTATGGTTACAGGTTTACAGTACTAATGACTCATGGCATAGAAGTCTTCTGTGGAATACCTGTGTTGGAGAAAACTCCCTTGCCTTCATTGTCATGTTAATGTGGGAACTTAGGCAGCTGTTAGATCAAAGACTTCAGGTGTTGCCCCTGCTTAGAGACTGGAGATGCTTTAAGCTTGGGCAAGCTTAGCCTAGTGGAGTTATGGTGTTGAAGTCAGTTTTGCTTTCATGCAAGCTGACACAACACAAGGAGAGTTGGTACCTGGGATCTGACTGGACTTACAGCTCTTTCTATATATAGGAGCTAAGGTAGGCAGGGTCTTCTGCAATGGACTAGAAAGGAGTCTGTTCCATAGACACACCCAGCTGAATGTAAAGATCAGTGAGGAAAGAAGTAAAATAATTTTTTCCCTGTACTGACAAGTGTGGAAATGTTTACTGGAATCCATGCATCTGTGTGCCAATGACTGGATAAAGCTGGCATAGCAGATATACCTGGAGCAGCTGTGTAGCAGCCATACTTGTGCATTTGCCAGACTCTTAACCTCTCCCAGCTTTAAAACAAAGAGACAGGGCCTGGCAGCTCCTTCATGTCTTGAAACACCTTCACAGCAGAAGTGATATACCTGTACTTCCCTTCTCATTCCAGGCCCTCCTTCTTGAAGAGAACTGGTGCAAGGATTTCCTAACCAGAGGAGAGATCCAAAAAGGGCAATGTGTCACTTGGGTGAGAGGATGATGGACAGGCAGAGATAGACAGGTGCCCTAGGGCACTGCCAGCTGTCTTTTCCCCGTCTCGCACATTTGTAATTTGTTTTTGACTTAAGAGAAAACATCCAAGTGTGATTTGTTAATTGTCAAATGACAAGAGATTATGTGGCTTATCTTCTGATTTCTCTTCCTTATAAGCAAGGATTCCCATAGGATAGCCCCTGCTGCTCAGCAGAAGTAAATAATATTCCCTGGGACAATATGTAGCTTTCCTCTAGCTCTCCATAACACTTAGCTCATGGCAGTTAATGCCATTAGTCCGAGACCTCCAGTTAAAGTGTCCTAAAATATTAATTATAATAAAGCACCCAATGTCTCTCCCGAGGTGTACCTGCTCAAGATGCTGCTGAAGTCCTCTTGGGCAGGGATTATGGGGACAGAATGAGAAAAGTGTTTTGTTTGTGCTGTGGAGAAGGTTAATTAGAAACTTCTCACATTATTGGCGAACCTAATAAATTTGATTACTTTAGAAGAGAGTCCTGATTACACCTGGAAAAGAAAAGCCTGATAGCAAATCGTGGGTAATTTGATACAAGACCATTCAAGTTTATGGTTACATGGCAACTGCACATTTTACTGCCTTTTGAGTAAGAGTAGTGACTAAGACCTGGGCAGAGGGAGCGGCACAGAATATCCATGGGTCAGAAATTACCTTGTTCTGGTTTCCTGGGAAGAAGTCCTGATGATTTCAGGAAGTAAAAGAGAATGTTGCTATGGAAGGAGACTCACTGGTTGTTCCCTATTGCTAAGTAAATTATGTTGGAAATCACCTTTCCAATGATACTATTCATCAAACCTTGGCTACTTGTCCTATGTCTAAACTCTGTTACACAGTATTAATAAGCTTATTTCTTAATTCTTTCAGTGGGTTTATAAATAACTAGATTTCCACAGAGATGTTAAGCACATAAACTTACATGAGCTCTAAGTCTTTATGACTTTTTATACATGCCACCCTTCTACACCTGTCCTTTGTGAAGATGTATTTCAAAAGCCATTTTCCTGCCAGTGGCTGAGCTGGTGATATATGGGATGTCATTAGTAAGGCAAATAGATACAAACAGATGCCTTGGTTGAATCAGCTATTGGAGCTGGGAGTTACAGAAAATCCTTAGGGATGTGTGAAAAGGCACATTGGTGAAATTACCAAAGAAAAGAGTAATATAAAGGAAGTCTATATCTCTATCTATTGCTCAGAGCTGCAGTAGTTGTCCCAAAGATTAGTCTGGCTTTGGGACTACTGTCTGAATTTAGAGGAGCTCTATCAAGCTAAACTGAGCTAAACACATGCCTTTTATTTGCAGCAATTCCTTCCATATAACACATATACTAAACCTTGAACTTTATTGTAATAAATACACTGTTAGATCTGGCTTTCTATTGCCTGTTGCTATGAATGCCTGGGAGGCTAGCAGAGCTTCCCATGGGTTCACCAATGCTAGGAAGTTCCCCTGAGGCATTTGGGGCGTTCCTTCCCTTAGGTGCCAAGCCCAGTCTGGGTTCTGGCAGCACAGGTTGGAGAAGCAGGGCCTCCTGGGCATGTGCTGTCCCATGCCACTGCAACATGCAGCAGGGCATGGGCACAAGGCCTGGGATTCTCCATGGACCTGGGAGGTTGTATGTGAGCATTTGGCTGCTTTGAGTGGTCAAACAGAGGTTCTGTAGTGAAATGAAGGAAAAATGAAACCTCTTCTAGGACCTCTGTTAATGCAACAGGGAACTTTTTTGTATAAAGTATTTTCTTTTGGCTGTGTTGGCAATTATTGGCTTTTTGCCAAATTGATCTTGCCATTGTTTTTGGTTTTGCCATTGTAAATGTGTCAGGCAGGGAATGAAAACGAAATCAAAGCTTTGCTGACTGTACTTTTCAACATTTTCTCTGTGTGTCATGAGGAATCACCCACAGAAATGGGAGGTAAGAGACTGAAGGCCACATTCTGTTCCAGCTGTGCAGAGACAATATGCTGAAGAACAATAAAGTGCAGCAGTTTGCTTAGAAAAGTATCTCAGGGCTGTGGGATTTTGGATATGTGCCCTAGACTTTTGGAAAGTAATAGCATTAAGTCACAGAGAAGAGACAGGAAGACACATATGCTTCTGAAAAATGGCCTATTTAGTGTCTGGTATTCTTCATCTCAGTCCAGGGAAAATATTGTGCAATAGAGGTGATGGATATGTTGCATTTACAATATCAAATGATGAAAAGTCAGCTCTTACAAAACTCAGACTCAGGCTGGGAGACTTGAACAAGAGAACAGACTTGCCATTGCACATGAACAGATCATGAGTGGTAAGTTTTATGTGTACTGCCATATTTCTATAGGTTGGGGATTGGTAGTAGATTGTATCCTGCCCCACCAAACTTTCATGCAGTTAGTAGAGCTAGGTGGTGTGAGACAATTTCTGTCAGGAAGCTTTGGCAAGCAGAGTCTCCAAGTGCTCTGAGCCTTGCAGCATTAACCTGAGTGTTTGTGACATGCAGAATTTTGATCTATAAAATCTGAAGTGTTCAGGTTTGCCCACAGACTGGTGGTCTTGCAGTCTTACCTTTATGCCATTGATTAAATTGCAATAAAAGACAAACATCAAGTCTTTGTATAAGCATTATTAGTCTTCATTGGATATGTAATGTATATATTAAAGTCTGAAAATATTCTACCCACTTCAAAGTATCAAACCCATGTCAAAATTTACATCACACTATTTGCTTGCTATAACTGTTCCATACAAACGGTAGTAGTTCCATTTTAAATATATTCTTTTCAATGCAGAACTAACATGACTGTAAGGCATAGGGTTTTTCCTAATTCAGTTGCTAAAGATCTGGCTGTTCTGTACCTACTAGCAACTTAACATAAACTGAAATGTTTATAATCATGCCAAGCTGAACAGCCGTAAGATACTCAGGAACACATCCAAAAAGACCTGACACCAGCCTACATATTTAATGGAGAGTATTTCTGTAAACATTGAAGGAAAACAAGCATGCAGATGTTTGGGAACAAGTTTCTTAATTTATGGAACTCAATGCTGCCCAGTGGAAGTTAGTGTAGCTATGACAGTTCATTCCCTGCAGCAGACCTGCCTTTTGGCTTCTGCAAATGTGTCTCTGTATGGATAATACACAAGCTGAATGTGGCCATCCACAGTGACTAATGTCCTCCCATGGGATAGAACACCACTGTCAAAATCATAACTTTTGCAAAGTTTCTTTGTGCTGCATAGGAACTGGTTTCTTTTTGGCAATGCAATACAATGATGCCACAGCCTGCATTTAGACTCTGTTTCTTACCAGTTTTGTCTTATGAGCTATCAAATTACATCAGTGGTAAAACTTCTATTGCCTGAGAGGAGCTATCTGGCCAAACCAGAATACATCTAAAAACTTCAGCATCTATCCTTAGAGGAAAAAAAAATGAAATCACCTTTCAAGGTGTTGGCATTGAAGAGCCCAGCATGCCTCTAGGTCTCACTGATTCAGACCTCTAACCGGAACACTATTAAATATGTTCAGGAAAGATTTCAGTACTCATCTTCACATCTTTATATGGATTTATTGTTGTTAATGGTTTTTCTGAACCAGATAATTTTGCCAGCATGCGGAAATGAATTTGGCCCTAAAAGAAAAAGAAAAGAGAAAAACCCGTAGTTATAAGCCAGGACTACTAACAATGAACTTGTAAAGGAAAACTGTTTGCTGCCCCTTGCTCAAAACACAGTGTAATTTCTCTACATTGATTTCTACTCATTTTCTTGTCCCTGTCAGTTATGACATGAAGGAACAGAATCAAAGTAAGGGTTGAAATATTTAGGCAAGGCATTAAAGCAGAGAGTGAAGTGCTGGGACAGATTGCCTGGAGAGGCTGTGGAAACCCCACTGCTGGTTTTGATGCTTGTCTTATCTCATCTAAAATAAAAATAAAAATAATAATAAACCCCCCCCCCCCAAAAAAAACCCCAAAACCCAAAACCAAAAAACCAACCAAACGAACAAACAAAACCCCAAAAAAACCCCACAACACATTTGTACAGAATGAAAGAGACGGTGATTTTGTACTAAGAAAAAGAGTGGATGGTTTCTTGAAATCTCTTCCAGAGTCTTACCATCCTCCCCTGTATTTTCCCTGCGATTTACATTTCCTTCGGGTTTCTACTGCCCTCTCCTATTTTATTATCTGTGTGTTATGGAGGGACTCACATGTATTTGTTGAATATTTGAGTGTAACAAGCTGTTTTTCATTTTCTGTGATTTTCCAACGACATTTTTGTTGTTATATATCTGAAATATCCTATGACCTTGTTAGACTGCACTTTAGTAAAACACAGTTTGGAATGAAGGCTGCAGATTTGGATTTGGAGTTCAAGAAAGAATAAACCAATCTCATGCCACTGTCCTGCCAAGGAAAGCTGTGGTATATTTGAGCTGAGGGCCCTCAGAAGCTTCTCAGAGACCAGTGAGCCATCTCCTCAGCCACAAAGTATATGGGTTGGATCATAGGGAGGGTATTAACCATGGGGTGATCTGGGTGGTCTTCATACCTCAGGCTGCTGATTCACAGACTATGCAAATCCTCACTCAGCAGATGAGCAAGTGAAAAAATGGAAGACTACTTCTTTTCATGTTAGGTAAACAACATATTTCACTCTGCCCTTCAACCATGTCGCTTGAAGCCAAGTGGTTGAGTCCTGAAACCAAAGGGCTCTGTTCCCCTGTGATGTTGAAAAGCTAAATCACATTTTCCAAAAATAGAATTTTGTGGAGACTTTGGGATGTCCTTTCTTGAGGAATTTTACAAAATGTCCAGAGTAGAATTTGAATGTTATTCTCTCTTTAGTGCACATATACACTAAATATACATATACATACATAGAAATATAGGCATGGGTGCTGCAGCTCTTACAGAGATAATCCCTTGACTTCATTTAGAATATGTGCCATAGATAAAGCAAAATGCCTCAGGAGGACTTGCAGGTCTTGACTGCACACTACCTTCTCAAAGCCTGAAACAGTATTACCTCTGAATACAAAACATGTGTGTGTTTTATCTCACTGCAAGCACCAGTGACAAAATGCCATTTCTGCAAGAAGCAGAGCAATTAGATTGTGACAAACTTTTCCTTCTGACATCATGAGTATAGTGGGTCAATCTGAAAAACTAACTACTGCTTCCTTGCCCACCCTTTGTGCTTGGAGCACCAGCTGATGCTGACAGATAACTGGTTTAAGAGTGTGGGTACCTTGGTTTAGGAGAGGGGACCTAAGTATTGGATTTCACATCACAGAATTGACTTTAAGAATCAGCTATGAAAATAATGCAAAGGATAAAGTGAAGAAAAAAGAATGCATTGAGGCTATTACTGTGTATTTGTATTGTGTCCCCATGAAGGAACCAGGACCTGAAACTGGCACTTGAATTATAGTATTTGAGAAAGTGAGTGTGAATGTGGGGTGGGGCAGGGTGTTTTCCTGTTCATACAGATCAGGACTCCCTTACAATTAGAGGCTGCTAGTCATGAGGTCCTGCCATAACCATGTTGCTATTTTGTTTCCTCTCTCAAAAGTAGGATTTAGGGAAGCAGAAAGACGTGTGGGGGAATGTTGGTTTTTGCACCAAGTGTACCTGAAACAGTAGCACGAAGCATGATTAATAGCAGTTTAAAGCAAGCTGGTTTGCTGTTTGTTTCCGCCGTTAACAAAACCCAAGAAGCAGTCCAGAGCTGTGGCTTCAGCAACCAGCAGTGTGAGGCTGCCTGAGCTGTGTACAAAGGGTGTTTGATTTTCAGCGGATGTCTCAGATACCGCACCATTAGATCCCACCACAAAAATAGCTGTGTAAAATGTTTGTGCATTGGCTCTGGCCTGACAGCAATGGGACTGTTCCCCTTCACTGAGTGGGTTGTAATATCCCACTTGGGCTGGGGCTTCTGTCCAGCAAGCCTTCTTCCTCCATAGGATCATGAGGTTCCTCTGTGTGGGAATGAGAAAGGGAAGAGATACGTGGGATTTTTCCCTTCATTTTTGCAGTTGTGCTTTTAGAAACTGCAGGCTGCTGGCACATAGGTTTGCCACCAGGAGGGAGGGGAGAAGGAAAACAGCAAGGCCTAAGGCTTCTGACAACTTTTAGGGGTGTTTGGCTTCAGGAAAAGAAGGACCTACAGTCAAACCCACATCTGATGCCAGCTGGCAGACATCAATGATGGCAGCACTGGGAAGATGATTTACACTGTCTGGGCATCTGGCCCTGCAGAAGAGGAGTGTTTTGCACTGCAGAATGTGAGATAATTTGGAGCCTGCACACCCAAGAGTATTTTTAGTGTCAAGATTGCTGTTGGTCATTCTTCTCTTTTCAGTGCCATGTGCTTCCCACCTGTGGCCTTTCCTAGTCTTGCCAGAGGTAGAGCTGTGCTTTGCAGGATTTGAGGATGGTGACCACTACTGACCACCACATACAGATATTTTTCAGCCAATCTCACTATAAAAATCATGCCACAAATTCTCCCAATTTCATTCAAATCAGTGAGATCATGCAAAATTGCTGCTTTAGAAAAAAAAATGTTCTTATGCAATAAAGGCCGTATGTTTTGTTCAGGTGGTTTCAGATCTGGCTGAAATCTGGCTCTGATGTTTTTATTGTTCTTGGCTTTATGGGATGTGTATTGTCAAACTGAGCTGGAAAATGGGCCAAGCACCACACCCAGAAAAGCAATAACCTGGCACCTTCATCAGCAAGGTGATGGCATCCCAGCCCCCCTTGTGCCTCTGTGTGTGACAAAACCTACGCTGCCTAATTTGCAGGCAGACTGAACTCCCCCTTGGGAAGTTCAAATGTGTTGTAGCCACATGTGCACAGGGATTTTACAACCTTCACAACATACAAGAGTCAGTATTTTATGGTGTGCTAGGAGTTTGTTTATTTATTTCAGAAGAATCTTTAACCACAGCAGATTTTTTCCATTTTGCATGAGAACCACTAGAGGACAAGAGTGAGAGTATGAGCAATGGGAAAAAAAGAGTAATAATTTAATGGGGTAGTAGAATCATTTAGGTCAGAAAAGACCTTTAAGATTGTTGAGTAAAACAGTTAACCTAACATTGCCAAGTCCACTACGAGACCATGTTCCTAAGCACTATGTCTTCTAAATATCTCCAGGGAGGGTGACTCGACCACTTCCCAGTGCAGCCTGTTCCACTGCTTGACAACCTGTCTGCTGAAGACATTTTTACTAATATCCAGTCTAAACTTCCCCTGGTGGGAATAGGGGGCATTTCCTCTTGCCCTGTCTCATTATCTGGGAGAAGAGACTGACACCCACCTTACTACACCCTCCTTTCAGGGAGTTGTAGAGAGTGATAAAATCACCCCTGACCCTCCTTTTCTCCAGGCTAAACAACCCCAGCTCA
>VYXD01000772.1:0-14614 GCA_013397195.1 Hylia prasina
AGGTTCTTCATCCAGAGGGTGGTCGGACGCTGGAGCGGGCTGCCAAGGGCGTTGGTCTCAGCACAGAGTGGGACCGACCCCGGCAGGCTGCACTGATGGGCCGAGACCAGCGGGGTGAGGGTGAGCAAGGCTCAGTGCAGGGTCCAACCCTTGGGTCACCTCAGCCCCTGCAGCGCTCCGGGATAACGGGAGATTTCCGGGAAAGCATCCCAGAGGGAAAGGGCCTGGAGGTGCTGGCCGAGAGCTGCTGAACACAAGCCCCGGTGGCCAGGAAAGACAATGGCATCCTGGCCTGTGTCAGCAATGGTGTGGCCAGCAGGACCAGGGCAGTGACCGTCCCGCTGTTCTGGGCACCGCTGAGGCCCCACCTTGAATACTGGGGTCGGTTTTAGGCGCCTTAATCCAAGACACTGAGTTGCCGGAGTGTGTCCAGAGAAGGGAATTGAGCTGTGGCAGGCTCTGGAGCACAAGTCTGATGAGGAGCAGCAGAGGGAGAATAGGGAAGCTCGGCCTGGAGAAAAGGAGGCTCAAGGGGGAACCTCGTCTCTCTCTACAACTTCCTGACAGGAGCCCCCCCCGTGTGGGGCCAGACTCTTCTCCCTGGTAACAAGTGACAGGACAAAAGGAAGTGGCCTCGAGCTCCACCAGAGGAAGTTGAAGTTGGACATAAGGAGGAATTTCTTCATGGAAAAGGTTGCCAGGCCTTCGAAGGGGCTGCCCACGGAGCTGCTGGAGTCACCATTTCTGTACAGCTGCATGCAGCACTCAGGGCTCTGCTCTGGTTGACACAGATCCTTCAGAGGTTGGACTGGGTGATCTCAGGTTTTTTCCCCCCACCAAAACGAGCCTGCGATTCCGGAATTTACACCCGTTTTACGTGGTATTTCTCACCTCTTGGAGGCTCGTTTCTGTTGCCCGGAGCTGCGGGCGGAACAGGGGATTAACAGAGGTGTGGTTGTGCATTCCCAGGTTCCACGGGCAGGGCTACCAGGAGGGGCTTGCCGAGGGCAGCCAGGCCGGCGTGGCTGAGGGCAGGAGGTACGGAGCGCTCCACGGAGCCAGGGCTGGCTCGGAGGTAAATGCTCCAGCACTGGAATCTTCCTGCCTCTGGGAAGTGACAGGCATGCTGAGGCCTGCTGTGTTTCACTGCCGTGTCTGTCTGTGGCCGGGAGGAGCCATAAAACTGCTTTAAAAGGTGCTGGTTGGAGCCAGAGAATTCAGAAGATGTGCTTGTGTTTTCCGAGCTTACTTGCTGTGTGGAGCTTTGCTAATCTTTTTTTCCCCGATTTTATGGCAATCTCCTGTGGCTCAGCATAGGGAAAAACATGGAATTTGGAGACATGAAGAGGCAGTTCTGCATGTCTGGTGCACTCTTTGTTAATTCTGATGGCTGTGAGGGTTTGTGGCAGTGTTCCTCTGCTGCACACGGAGCCAGCTCTGTGGATCAATAACCATTCCTAGGAATTCAGGGGCTGGGGAGTGGTGGGGAGGCACCTGAACTTGTCCCATATGTCCAGCTCCAGTTTGTCACAGTTCCAGGATGAGAATGCCAAGCAGCAGCCTCCAGAGCTGGGTGGTTTTGTACAAAATGGTCCTGGACCGACCATCAGAGAGAAGTACTCTAATCTCCTCATACTGGGAAAGCTGCAGAGGGAGGCAGGATTAAAGACCTCAAGTGAGAGGATGACTTGGGTAATCTGACATTTGTCAGCTTTTCCAGCTTGGAAACATGTTTGTGTGTGCAGGGTTGCGTTTCCTGAAGGGTGAGATGCAGTGTAGTGCTTTATTTTTGTTCCACTCTCTATGCTGTGTGTTCTTTGGGGTTTTTTCTTTCCCTCGTGACACTCTTTTTAAATTCACCTTTAGATTGGTTTCTACCTTGGCTTTGCACTGACCTGGCACTGTCTGCTCCAGAAATGCACAGATGAAAAGAACAGGTGAGGTTAAAAAGGTTAAAAGTAATTTTGCTGTGACTCCCATTCTTTTCTTCCTGTCTTTTTTTCCCGTCTCATTTTGATTAATCTGTCTGTCAGAATTGCCTTTTTGCTTGTATTTCTTTATTTTGCCCAGCCATCTAATCAGTATTTTTGTTGATTCTTGAATGTTTCTCAGCTTTGGACTGGTAAGTTGGAAGTGAAACCTTAAATCTGTCAGTTGTGCTTGATTCCCAGTTTGAATAATTTCTTAAATATTATGGTACACACCTGACAATGGGCTGAATGGGAGAAGTTGAATTAAAGAAGCATGGAGGGCTGGATTTTGTGCTCTGGATTGTTATATATCAGCATGATTGATAAATAAATAGAAAATTAAAAAAAATCATACTGATGGATTGAAGAAACTCCTGTGTGAGGATCATTGAGTTTTGTTTTGATTTGATTGTTTTTTTCCTAGCATAAAGATAAAGGCTCTGGATTCATTAATAGGGATGATTCAGAAATTCCCATATGGAGACCCCACTTATGATAAGCTGCAAGAAGATCTGGAAAAAATCAGAGGAAAATTTAAACAGGTTTGTAGGATTAAGTTGTTATTTCAGCACATAAATTCATTTTTGACGATACTTAGTTTCTAAAGCCACTCCAAAACACAGTATTTGTGTGGAGCAGTTATTGTGCCACTTCTGCAATCGTAGCAAAATACTTGAAGTGAGATAAGTTGAGATAAGTGCCAAATCCTTGAAAGCTGAAATTTTCCCAGCCAATAACAAATGCAAAATAAAGGGAAAAAAAAAATTCTTTAAAAAGCAAGTTGGAAATAATCTTTGACAATTTCAATTACAAGTGGGACCAGAAGAAGAGAAGTGGAGCCATTGGGAGTTTTGTTGAACGTTCACCTTGGAAAACAGACCCTTTGAAACACTTCTGTGTGTTCTTTTTTAGGTTTGTTCAATGCTAAATGTTCAGTCTGATTTCAGAATTGGTACTGAGAGATCTTCACTTGCATTTTGAATGCAACAGATGAAGATAAACGTGGACGACAAAAGAAAACAAAAACCATAAAAAGAAGAGAATTGGAAGAGTGTTTATCTACTTTTATATTAAAAAATCAAAATAGTGAAGAGGCGTGAAATGTTGAAGGGGAAAGGGAAAATCACTGGGCTTGCAATGGTATTTAACATCTGTTATCTCTACCAAGTTCTGTTCAGGATATTGCACACACTAGTGTGTAAATCTGTTAAACAGAAATACTTGTTTTAATTCTTTGCTGGTATTTTACTGGTAATTCCTCAAAAGGAAGACAAGCATTTGCACAGTTTCCTCGTTTAAAGGATGTCTGTTACTTAAAAATCTGTGTATGCAGATCATTCAGTTTACACAATGTGTAGATGCTGTGGGTGAAGGAAAATAAAATCAATTCCCTGCAGACTTGGAACTTTTTTGTGGGCAGAGGGTGGAATGACAGAGGAAGTCAGGATGCAAAGGAGAAGAATGAAAGTACCTACTCAGAATATGAAATTGGCACCTGGATTTTCCAGTAGTTCTGCAGACTGACAGGAAAGCAAACTCCATAAATTCTAACCCCCCAGCAAGTTAGCAGTTCAGAGGGTGGGTGAGATACTCGTGACAGCCAGAAGAGTTGTGATTCTCATTGACTGTATTTATTAGTACCTCTTACGCAGACCAGCTTTTCAAGTGCCAGCCTTGAGTCCAGTATCATTCCAAATCAGTGGGTACTGCCAGCTGCCTGTGTTTAAATCCCTGGAGCAGAATTTGGCTTGGGCTGCTGGGTGCCTTTGCATTGCAGTTCTGTCAGGAATTGCAGAATCCCTCTATCAGCTGTACCCTGTGTGTGTGGTACAGTGGCACAGTGCAGCCTCACCAGGCAGGTTTGAGGGGTTTGGTTTGTTTCATTGTCCCTGACAGGTGAGTTTTAGTGCACACAGGCAGCGTCAGAGCCATCTAGTGGATGTGTGGGATTGTGGGGGCTCGCAGAGATCTGTGTGGGTGAAGTTAAAATAGACACGACAGAAAGTACTCGCTCATGATTTCAATTATGTGCAAAATTTCTCTGAAATGGAGTAGCACTGAGGTAGGAGTTCTTTTGTGCTTGTTTCCTCATTTGCAAAAACGTCTGTAAAAGCAAGGGCGGGGTTGTGAGAGCTCCAGGTGGAGCATTTGTTTAAAAGAAGTGTGTGATATGGCAGTGACAAGCCAAGGTGCTGCTTCAGAGATTCTCAAACACAATTATTTTTGCTCAGCTCAGGAGAGAAAGGGTCTTTGGCACTTCGTGGTGGTGACTGTTACTTGGAAAATTGGTTTGGTGGTGAATTTTCTTGTATTGCTTTAGTTTTATGTTTAATAAAATAATACTAATCGTTATATAAATACAAGTGTATATACTGAATTATAAGTATTATATCAACCAGGATTTCCAGCCAGGATGTACCAAGTTTAGGGTTATCTATTAGGTCTTTAATTAAGTTCCATTTGTGTGTATACACTGATGGAGTCTCTCCTTCCACGAGTTTTAATTTTTCTGAGTATCTGCTGTTTCACACCTTGTGTGGGCCTGATTTGGTTTATTAAATGAGGAACAGTTGAAAAGCGTTGGATGTGCAGTTGTGTGCTTCCTTCAGTGCCACTTTTATTTGGGTTGTGGCAGTGGAACATTCCCAGCATTCTGTGGAGGCGTTTTTATGCCTGACTTACAGCTGAGGTTTTGGGTATGCCTGATTTAAAGCCCAGGTCACACCAAGAATGTTCATTTGTCTCAGAGTCGAAAAAATACAGAAAAATATGCAGCCTTGTACGTTATGACATTGGTTATTAATGAAGCAGGACATGGAGATTGCAGCTCAATGCTGATTGTCCAAGAAGTTTGAAATTTTGCAGAAGTAAGACACAAGAATGTATCTCTGTACTCATTCACCACCCCTACCAATAGCTCAGTAGTTAGGGAGGAATGTTTGAAACATTTCACTCTCCAATTTCTGACTTGCCTGGACTGCGTTCTAGCTTGTTTTGTCTCTTCATGATCATCTCTCAGCTGAGCCTGTGGAATATGGAATTTTATTAAAAGGTGGATACACAGCTCATTACTTCTAGGCTGCTGAAGTCATTGCAGCCCAGAAGAGTTGTAATTTTCCTTTCTGCAATGTGTGATGAGTACAAGAAATTGTGAATTTTGAGGCATTAACAGAGAGGTCAACCTTGAATACCATAAAGTTCCCAAGCACAATTCTTGGTGTGTCTTCATTAAGCAGCTTCCTTTCCGTTTCTTGTCAGCTGTACTAAAGGTGATCAATTCCAGCTTTGAATGAATATCTGTAATTGACAGAAATGGGTGAAATAAATCAGAAAAAAAATAATCTGGGTGTGCAACTGTTTGCTTCCAAACCAACCCTGTAGAGGTACTCTGGTTCAAATGAATCCTGATCTGTTTTTCTGAAACAAGGTTGTGATAATTTCCACGTGAGATTAAATTTGGAGTTTTAATTTTTCCAATAGATCAGTTTCAATACTTACATTGGTTTTGGGGTTTGAAGAGATGCAAGAGAGAGTTTGAGCCTGCCCTGTATTTATGAATGCTTATTTACACTTTGGCTGGAAATACAACTTCCTGCATTGGAATAAAGGGAGATGCATCTGTAAAAAATCTGCCAGCACCCTAATGTCCCACAGTGCTTTAGAGTAAGAACTTAATATTTCTGGTGATGTTTTAATTCTTTCTATTCTTGGTGCCTTTTGAATAGTGCCCTTTGCAATTTCTTACAACCACGGCTTCTAATGGTCTAATTGCAGCCTACAACTTCAGCTTTCATAGTTTGGCAAGTAACCATGAAGATCCTCATTTTACAGTCTGCCAGAGTTGTTTTGTTAATGGATAAAGTTGTGACAGTACACATTCCCACAGGAGTGAATGTATCACCGGGGAAAATGGGGATTTGGGAGGTGTGAGAGGAGTTCAGCAGGTTCCCAGTTGCAAGTTGTGGTGTCTGGGACTGATGTGTAGAGGCCAACTGGAGCAATGCGCTGCTGAAGCACTTCAGTGTGTCCTGGGGTGATAATAAAAATAATAATAATAACTGTGTGCTATTTTGAAAGCCTGCACAGTCAGTTCATTTGTAGCTAACCTGGATATATCTCTTTGGCATCAGGCTGTGAATGCTCCTGCCTCAATCACTGGAGTGTTTATTCCCTAAGTGTGGTAATTAAGCATTTTTCTTGCTAGAATTCTTAGGTACTACTTATCAAATCCTGCACTACCATGTGGAAGGAGACATGGTCACTGAGCTCATCTGAAACATGGGAGACTTCCTAAGTGCATGGAATATGTGAAAGGTGGAAAAAACTCAGACATTGTGCCACGTGATTCCAAAGCAGGTCGCTGCACAATGTTTAAATTATTTTATCCTGTTCTATAACCATAACTAATTGAGTACTAGTGCAGCATTCTGTGTAGCTGGTTTTGGGAAGATTTCTGAATAGAAATAAGAAATGGCATAAAACTTTTGTCCTGGAAAAATTAGAAAGCTGTGTTCTAGTTGTGCAGAATTTGTTTGGGTGACATCTGAAATAGTGACCTCCTGTCTAAAAGAATTTAACTGATACTTGTTCCTAATAAAGTCATGGAGTTTTATTATAGCAAAATGTTCAGCAGAAAGGAGGTTGATTATTCAGTCCCTGTATCCTGACTGTGCATCAGACAGAATCAGCTCAGCATTTGTCACTGTCTTCTGTTTCTGATTTTTAGCCCCCTATTTCGCTGCTTTACCTCAACACTTTTCAGCTTTCAGCATCTTCAGGATTCTGGGGAACAACCAACACTATGTGGAATCTTTCTGGATAGTAGGAACTGTGAGTCAGCAACCCTTTAATTTTTTTAGTTGCTGCCATTGTTCCAGCAGCAAGCTTTGCTGCTATTGTCCAGTGTTTGTCCAGCTCACGTTTGCTGGACTGTGGGAACGGATTAGGGTTTCATGGCTTTTTTTTTTCCTTCTTGCATAAACTCTTGATCAAAGGCATTCCTTGGATGACAAAACACTGTATATACTGTGTCACACAGCCCTGACCAGACTGCACGAACAGTAGTTTAAAAACACATGCCTACATTGTTCTCTAAACCAGCCTGCTTTTTTTTTTTTTTTGCAATGTATGTGCAGACATTGGATTTTTGAGACCCCCATTTACCTCTGTTAAAAACACACACACATACAGAAGTTATTGTTAATAAGCACTTGACAGTTTCTGAAATACAAGTGAAAAAGCAAATTACTCTGAGGCTAAGAACAGACAGAACAGAATGTCATTTCTGAGCAGAGCTAGGAGTTCTATCTGCAGTGTATTTCCTTCCTGAGGAGACCTTGGTTGTGGGGCAGGTAGTCAGGTACACTGGAAACCTAAACCCACATGGATTATGGCATCATTTGATGTGTCATAGCCCGAACACCTGATTAGGGTAAAGAATGATTGGACCACAATTTTAGGGAGTTCATTAACCTGCTCCACCATAAGTACATTGCTAGAACAACATTTTGAGAACCTGCCTTTGTATGGTTTTATGTCTTCTTTTAAGTTCTCTTATGGAGTAGGAGGAGGACAAATCTCAGAAAATTCCAGTAGCATCATTATTCCTTGAACTAATGAGAAAGAAACAAATGGCGTTAGAGAAAAGCGTGGAGACACTCTTTCAAGGAGCCTTGCCTTGTGATTTGCCTGAAATACTCCTTCAGCAAAAACAGTGGGGAAAGAGACTCCCGAAGACATGTTGGGCAGGTTCACAGAGGGATTTAAAAGCATGGGAGGGCTGAATTTTGGTGGTTGGAAAGCTGTTCGTGGAGGAGAGAAACTATATTCCACAAACATGTGAGGCTTTGTGTTGTTTGACTCTGCAGCACTGTTGAGCACTGTCGTGCAGAAGTGAAGGCAGATGAAACTTCTTTCACTGACATTGGAAAATTATATCCATAAGGGAAGAACCCTTTTGATCCTTTGCAGTCCCAAGGATCTCCATGGAAAGAGAAACGTAAAAGAGATGTGGCTGATGGATGTGTTGTCTAAAAGGAATGAAATGGTCAGAGTGAGTGACTGAAACGGCTACAGAAATACTGAGTCAAACCCACAAAATAAATGTATTACACTTAGCAGAAATAATGTTTACCTATGAGGAAATAATTTATGATGTCTTCTGGAAATTCAACAGCATACATTGGCCGAAGCTTTGCTCTTCATATTTAAAACAGCTGAAATGTAAAGAACTTTGCCCTGTGGGTGTCCAGGAAGGAAAGAAAGCTGTTCAAAAATAATACCCCGTATTTGAACAGTCTGGAGTGATACAATCTAAAAAAGGGGAGAAATGGAACATCAAAAAGCTCAATTGCCCGTTGCAGACAGTTTGCCATCAGAGCAGTGGCTCAGGACACCAGGTCACTGCCTCGGGCTGGCTCAGGGGTGTTGTCGTAATGCCCTGCTGGTGCTTTCCTGGGCCTTGGTGAGGACGTGCCCCTCTCAGCCCAGCTCCTTGGTTGGAGCCTGCTGCTGATGTTACACACCCCAGCCCAGCCACCAGCAGCAGCGTGGTGGCTGCCACGGGAGGGCAGGCACCCATGGAATGTGGCTTGTGAGGGAACTGAGCCGACCATCACGGGGCTGCTGCCCCGTGGGATGGATGGGGCAAAATCCAGCAACACAGAATCTGGAATTTATTTACCCCGCAGGGAAGGGTGAGGGGGCAGCAATTTCCATTCTGTGATGCACATGCTACTGGCACGACTGAGAGCTCTAGACCTCTGCTCCCCACATGGATCCAGAGGAAGTTTCCTTCTCTGGCCAGTTCACAGCTCAGGTCCTGGCTTGGAGCTTGGCCCCTGCATGTCACAATTCCTCCTCTGGTCCAGCATTCCTGGTGCTGGTAGAGAAAGATCTGTAGCTGGAGCTCTCTCCAGCCCTGAGGGATTGCCCTCTTAGCCACTTCTTGTTTCCTGTATCTGTCAGCCATTGTCTTTTCCCACACCTGGTGGGGAGGAGGCTCCTCTCACCCTCTTCTTCTGTAGCTGAAGAACCCCTGCACCAAGCAGGGCCCCACAGAGTAAAGATGCTGCCCATGTGCCTTAGTCCTAATTTGCCACGGAGACGGCATCTTTCTGTCAGTCATTCCTTCTTCATGTGAGAGCCCTCAGGAAAATGATGCCTGTGAACACTTGGTGAATTCCCTGAAATATGAGATGTTTTTAATACCTGGTCTTCACACAAGCAGAAAGGAGGAGAGGTCTGGGTAGGGCTCTGCAGGTGCTGTAGGATTGGCAGAGGACTATTTCTGTTTTCACTCTTAAACGTTTATCACATTAAAGAAGCAAAAGGGTAACTTTTGCTCTCCTCCTACATTTGGCCCTGCTTGGCCATAAAGAACAAAATCAATTCTGGCAAACGTCACATTGTCGGTGCAATCCCATTGACTAATTTGCAACCCCTTTCTCATCACTTGATTGGAATGTGGTGTGGAACTCAGTCAGAAGCCACATGGGAATCTCTGCCATGGCAGTGCAATCACTACGAGCAATTAGATCATCCAAATACCTTGTTTGTCTGAAGAGATGCATTTCTCATAATGAATTCTCAGGAATTCATTAAAATGCCATCGTTTATAGCTTTACTTCCATTGTCCCACTGTAGGAATTTCAGAGCATGTAGCCCCACGTGCATGGGTCATTCCTGTGACTCTTTTAAAAACAACAGCTCCAACCTTCTACTTCTTTATCTCCTGGAGTTTTCTGACACTTAAAATGCCACCTGTGCCTGAATGCAAATGGATTTTAGGTTTTGTTCATTTGCTATTTCTTGTTTATTCTGTAATAAAGAGCATATGAATTTAAGTGTTCATAAAAGGTCCAAGATTGTCGAATGGCCTGAATTCAGCAGTGGAATTGGGGAGATTTTGGGGAGATCTGTTGGAGGTTTTTCTTTGTACATGTCTCAATTTGATACAAAAAAAATACAGTAGTTCTCCCCTTAATAAGCTAGAGCATAGCCTAGCTGAACGTGCATTTTTTACAGCCTATAGTAAATTGTTTTTCTTGCTACATTCTTTTCTTTCTGCCCTTTGCAATGTGAGTAATACTGGCATAGTGCACCCAATGTTCAAGTTTAGGAGTCTGCATTTAAGAGATGACGTTCAGAAGGAAGATGTAAATAATAGAGCTGACTATGTGGGCTTAAACCTACTTAAGTCACAACACTTAGCTTAATAGCATTTATAAAAGAGAGAGGAATGGCAAAACCTACTTAACATATTCAACCAAACACAGGTTTACATTTCTCACTGAATCACTGTAATGCTTTTGTCAGCACAAGATTTCTGTCAGAAGTCAAGATCCCCTACGTGTGTCTTCACTTGGTTTTGAAACATTTAGAGATCAGAGGGTTGAGCCATCAGCCATACCAAAGTCAGCTATTTGTTCTTTCTGGGGTTTTGGTTTATTTTTTTCTTTAACATGCTGGGGAAAACGAATCCTTTTTGGCCCAGACCAATTGAAGCTTTGGCGTGACGTGTTTTTGGAGTCCCTGTGAGTTTGGTTCAGGCCATCTTTCAGTGTTTTACACCTCCCAGTGCAACTCCCTGTGCAGAGGAGCTGCCCATTTCCAATGGAACAAACCAGACCCTGTTAGTACTGGTTTTACTTCGCTCACCTGACCTGGGATTTTTACAGCAGGCCACACAGGCTTCAGGTTTCTGGCTGAAATGACTGGGAAATCACCGAGCTCATACAGGCTCATCTGGGCTTCTTCTAATGCAGGTGGTTTCCCATCTAGTGGTAACTGCCCTGAAAGGAGCTTATTCTGCACCAGACAACGATTAACACGTCACAAGTTAGCTCTGGAGTTTCATTTTTCATTTCCTGTGCTGCACTCGCTGCACAGAATCACTTGTAACATGAAGTTTAGTCAGTGGGAAACTCAGAAGGCAAATACTGAATTTGTGACAGGGAGGACAAGCACTTGGCCTTTTACATAGATTTTTTTTAAGGCAGAAATAATTTCACAGGATAAATAATCAAATACATAGGTTATAAGCTTGACCATCTCCACTGAAAATAAGCTGTTTCTGCTGTGTTCAGCTCTGAAAATAATAATAATAATAGATAATGTGCCTATCCCCATTTTCAGAGAAATTTTGGAATGTGTATTGGAACACAGGTTACAATTTTTTTTTCTCATTTCACTTTGTAATAATATCTAATTCCAGTCCTAGGTCCAGTTCTTTTTTTCACATAGTTTTAGTAGGCTTTAATGGTTTTTTTTCAGGTTTGTTGCTTATTATCGTAGCTGTAAAAGCTGCATCTGAGGGGAAGGCATAGAGAAGAAGGCAGCTTCACCAACTGGCTTTTAAAACCACCTGTCTTCTGTAAATGTCTTCCAGGACACAAAACCTTCCACTGGTGAGAAAATACCAGCAAGCATTCTGTGCCATCCAACATCCACTTTGTTTTACTCTTCGTTCACGTGAGCCACCAAAGGGCATCCTACTCAGAAAAATCTCCTTTGATGCTAAAAAGTAAAGTCTTCAGGCAGGAAAAAAATATTTTGCTTCTTTAAAAGGGGGCAGTGGTGTGACAGGCAGGCAGTTACCTACCCACGGCCCCAAACACCCACAGCTTCCTAAAATAACAACAAAAGGTCTTCAGCTTTTGAAACGTGGGGAGTCACACCTAGAAAATGTCATGTGCTTTACTCACAGTGCTGGGGAGTTACAGCCATTCAGTATTTTCAAGGCAATTAAAAGAAAAAAAAAGTAAATTTAAAGACAACATCAGTTGGGTTTTACCAATTTTATTTCTAGACTTTAGATTTTTTTTTTGCTGGAAACTTGTCTGTTACAGGTCTGTTGGTGAAAATGTGCATTTCAGACCAGTGATGCCAATAAGTACAATATAAAAATGTACAAATCTGAATTGCTTTTGCTTACTACAGATTGTTATAATAATGTGACAAATAAAGCATCTCTGTTGGCACGTGAACCCACTTATCTGGATTTGGCCTTTTTCAGTACATACAATATTTTAAAGGAATTTGCAGTACACACTGCCACTCAGTGTAACACATAATAAAACCAACAAGCACTAAAGTCAATAATCATGTTTGGTTCAGAGACACAGAGATGCCACGAACAGAAGTGTTTTATGAGGTAAGCAGTAAGAAATGTTCCTGAAATTTGGACAGAATGTATCCAGTCCTCCTGGGTCCTGCGACTGCTAGTAGCATTGCAATGCTTTTTTTATGCACTATGTGGGATCTTAACTGCATTTGCCTCAAAATAAGTTCTAATTCTGTTTTGGTTTAGCAGCATACAGGCAACAGCTAGATTATTCTTCAGCATACAATTCTGTTAGCTGGCTTATTTATGAGATTTACAGGCTTTTCTTTTAAATTAGCATGATGCTATAATTAAAAAAAAAAAAATAACAAAAAAAACCAAAAACAACAAAACAAACAAAAACCCCCTAGTATATCATAACAGATTAAACACACAAAATACTTAGAGTTCCAGAAGATAACCTATCATACCAAATGATGTGGCCCAGCTGAGGGAGAGCCACATCAGGTGGCACACAAGAATTATATTATAATGCACCTTTCATATATCAATGTGGCTAATAACACAGCTTAGAACTACTATGATAATAAACCCCAGATCAGACAAAGAATCCAGCTTTATAAAATGCATAACAAAAAAAAAAAAAAAAACCAAGTTTAAAAAAAAAAAAAAAAACCAAGTTTAAAAAAAAAAAAAAAAACCAAGTTTAAAAAAAAAAAAAAAAACCAAGTTTAAAAAAAAAAAAAAAAACCAACAAAAAATAACCCCCAAAAAACCCCAAAAAACAACCAACCCTTGACATTACTTGATCTTCTGAAATGTCTGCTGGTTTTTAAATTAATGCAGAGACCCATTCAGAGCAACGTTCGATGCATTTCCGTTTGCAGTAGAACTATGAGGCACTGTAAGAACATCAAAACCTGGTCTAGACACGGGTAACTGAAGTATGAGGTATTGTGAAACAGGAACCTTTTTTTGGAATAGAGCAGTAATCACATTAAGTAAAAATTGATCACATAAAAAAAAAAAAATCTACCAAAAAAATGATGTCAATAATATAATTTTCTATGAGAAAATTAAAACCTATTACATGGCAGTATATGACATTGTATAACAAAAAAAAACAAAAAAAACCAAAAAAAAAAAAACTGATCCACAAAATAGCAGCAAAACACAATGACAAAGATACAGAAAAGCAATGTTAATTTTTTTTCAAACCATGCTGGGAATTTATCCATAGCAGCTCAATAAAACCGGAGCATCCACTCCTTTTCTTTTATCTTTTTCTTTTTTTTTTTTTTTTTTTTTAATTTTTTTTATNGAATTTTTTATCTTTTTTCCTTTTTTTGTTCTTTTTTTGTTGTTGTTGTTGTTGTATTTTCTTTTTTTACAATCAACACCTTAGCGGCAGTTTTCTCACATACATTTCACCATCACATTCTCCTCGAGCATCAACTTCAACAGCTATGTCCACGTCCCTTCAGCTACTTTCTAAAATAATAATAAAAAGATACATAGCCAAGATGTGCAAATTTTCTATTTGTAGCTAAATTAAAAGAAAAAATAAAAAGAAAAAAAATGGGGCATATACTGGAATAAAAACTTCTTTCAAGTACTCCAATTTTCATATCTATTAACTATGGCGTTTTTTCATGGTTAGACTGCTTTTGAAAATGTATAGGAAGGGGCCAAATAGACTGCTTGGTTTTGGGTTTGTTCTTTGAAGCGTGTCCTTTTTTTTTTGCTTTAATAAGCTGGGTTAAAACTGCAACATCAAGGGTAGAAAGATTTTCTTTTTCAAAAGGGGCGATTGCATTAATTTACAAATCATACTGGCCTTACGAACATCCTCTGCAATAAATATTCTTTTTAGCCTTAACTATAAATTATATATTTTAGTGTTTAAAAACCTTCAGTTGTAAAAACATCTAGCGATAATCCTTAAAACTATGTGTCCTATATGTGAACCTTTAAGGCCCCTAATTTATAAAGATGAATTGGCACCAAAGGATTCTAAACTTCAAACTTCTCTATAGAAAAGGAAAGATATCCTGGCAATTTGTGAATGCAATTTTCTCTCACTGGAACACAACCTTCGGAAAAAAAGAGTCACCTCTCCTCTAACACCATAGTTAAATGCACTTGCTTTGCAATTCCAAGTTTGCCAACAAGCACTTTATATATTTCCAAACCATTCCATTAAAAAAACAAACAAACAAACAAAAAAAAAAAAATCCCACACAATCCAAGAATGTATTTCCTATATCTAATGGACTGAAAGTGCTTTGAACGGAATGGTTTTAGAATATTACAAACGAAAAAAAAAAACCAAAACAAAACTGAACTGTGGATTGAACCTGACCATAATTAGGCTGAATATCTGTGGGGTCAGACCAGCATTTTTACACAGGTAACTACAAAAATAGGAAGATTACAAAAATATAATATATTATGTCACTATTTCGGTTTCTCTTTATAATAGGGTCCTGTATGAGTAGTACATTGGCCTTTCCCAACCATGCTAAGCTGGAGCCCTACAAATGCCTCAATGCACAGGCAATCCACAGGCACAGAAAAAAAA
>VYXD01000772.1:14924-25067 GCA_013397195.1 Hylia prasina
AAAAGACCTCTTCTACTTTAAAAATGGTTGGTTGGTTTGTTTTATATGTAAGAAATCAAATCTAATACCTCCCCTGGAGACATTTCGTGTGTTAATGCCTATTTTTACAACATACAGACAAGAACACTTTAATATAAAAACTAGTTGATTATTATTGTATAAAATCCTCTATTTTTGTAGCACAAACCCCTGGGGGTAATGCAAATACTATTTTTTTCTTTTTTTAAGACAGTTTTTGGGGTGTTTTTTTGTTTATTTGTTTGTTTGAAGTCACAGATGGAAGGGAGACAGAGCAAGGAAAAAAAAAATATCACAAACTGGTTTTCCCTTCTGGTATAAAAATGTCCTGGAGAAAAGGGTTTCTGGGGGGGAGATCCTGATGCCGATTCCTTCTCAGATGCCCTTTCTTTGTCTCAGACGCCTTTTCTTTGCTTCTCTTGCCAAGCAAATCCATTTAGGAAGAAGTCCTCTTTAAATGTTCACGTCTCTCACGTCAGTAGGTGTGCAGGAGAGGTCTGCCTCCTCCTCGACAGTCTTTGTTTCCGAGGAGACGCTGTGCTGCTGTGCCTGGCGTAGACTGGACTCGAGCAGGGACTCAATCTGTTCTTGGCAGGCCCGTAAACAATCCTGCAGGAGGGTGCAATGGAAGGGGGGAGAGAGAGAGAGACCCGAGAAAGGTGTCCTTTAGAAAGATGACAGGCTAAAACAGCAGTTTCTTGACAAAGCGGGAGGAATGCTGTCAGGTTGTCTGGGAGAGCAGCAGGCTGGAAAAGGAGGGTGGGAAGAGCAGGAGCAGCCGGCAGTGAAAGGAGTGGATGAGCAAGCCCGTTCTCCTGCAGATTGTACCTCGCACTGCTGCCTCTCTGCCTGTGCCATTTACAGCTCTGTACAGGCCCACTGCTCACAGGTGTGATTTCCACTTTTACTCCAGGAATCCTTCAGCAGTGGAGTCTGCTCACAAGGAGTGACTTTTAGCCCCCAGGCTAAATCCCAACGACAGTAAGTCCTTAGAAATGCCACACCTATGTCGAGATGCCCATGCCCAAAGCTGCCTGACAGCAATGCCCAGCTGTGGGCAGCTGATAAATTCCTAACTCTGATAACATCTCCAGGGATGCGACTGGACGATCCCAAAACAGAGCGGGAAGCACCACGAAGCGCCTCCCTAACCACGCACTGCCAAGTCCATCCGAGCTTTCCGTGTGCTGCCACATCTACCACATCCACCTGGAAATCTCAGTCAGGGTGAGACCTTTCCCTCTCACTTCCCAAGAGTTTTCTCCAAGCTGGATGTGCACACAATCCCCCTGAAGATTCAGGAGGGTGCGCAGGCCTCGCTGGGAATTAATAAAAAAAACCCAACAAAAACATAAAGAACTAAGAAAGATCCTGCCTGTGGTGGGGAAAGGCAACTTCCCCCGGGGCATTATGCCATGCCACGAGGAGATGTATCAGATTCCCAGCAACCAGAAGGCCCTTTAGCTCAAACCTGCACAATTCCCTGCAGGTTGTGGAGGCCTGTGCACCCACTGCAGTGAGCACAGAAATGGTGCCCTAGACAGGCCAAACAATCCCACAGCATTTTGCCAAAACTCATCCCGCATGCTGTTTACCCTTATCTCTACAACAAACATGGTAAGCTTTTCCCCCCAACATCTTTAACTCTGTGTATTAAGGACTTTGAAGTTTCCTTTCAGCATTGCCTTTTCTGATTTAACCTATGACATGTGTTAGCCCTTGCGGTGAACCCAGTCTTCCATGATAAATTGCCGTCAAAAGTGTTAGGATGTGCATGACTGAGAATGAATGTTGTTTTCCTGAGAGGGTGACCTGCCTGCTGTTTTCTTTATTTCCCAGTTTCAATTCTGCCTTCATTCAGAGGCTTCTTGTGTGATCTACCAGCTTTTCACTGATTCCACTACCACAAGAACCTCCTCTGCCACCAATAAGGGCACATGGCATTTGGGGTAAAATAAGATTAGAAACCCAAGCAAACAATTCTCTGCAAGTCCTTTCTGAGAGAGAGGGAGGTTAATCCTACCTCTAAGCAGATCAGACCATCAGTTACAGCTCACTGAAAACACATAACCTATGACCTTTCCTGGTTTAAACCCTAGTGTAATATTTCCTCTTGACAGAGACACACAGCGTTTTAAATGACAAAAAGAAACGCCTCATATCCTAAAGTCATCCTGCCTTTGGCTCCTGCATACCTCTGGCCTCCACAACAAGGTCTCTATGAAGTCCCTGCACCCAGCCCTCCTCCAGATATGACGGATCAATCCCGACTGGAAGGCTCCTCCTTGTACCTCCAACCTCCCTTGGAGCCAGACACGCGGGAGAGGAGCACACCAGCACAGCTTTAGGTGTTCCTGGCTTGACAAAGCCACCTCTCAGGATAATTCTCTTTCAGCACGTCCCAAACTGAAAGCATTTTTATTTTTCAGAGCAAAACGGATCCTCCTGGGTTTTGTTTCGGGGTGGTTTTTTTTTTTTTCAGGTGGGAGTGGATTCCATGGTGAGCTTTGATGGGAACTTTGTGGGTTTGGGGTTTTTTTTCAGTCCTGATCATTTGCATATAGCGTGTTTTGAGCTCTGAAATCTAAAACCATTCGAAAGAATTTCTATAAATACCTATTCTTCTCCCTCTGGAGTCCAGTTATGAATAATTACATAGGACTATGTAATTTAAAGGTACTTTTTGCCCACAGAATTTTTTTTCATTTAAAATTCTCAGAGTGCAGCATGCTGTAACTGTTTTTTTTTTTAAACCATCTTTACAATTTATTATGAACAGTCTTAAGCTACAGCTGAATGAAAAGGGTTTTTTTACTCTTTATGGCATTTTGTCCATGTCTTACTCACATAACTATTAGATAAATAGTTTGCCTGTAGGAATGCATTACAGCTAGCAAAAAACAACAGCAAAACATAAGATTCACTGTGAACAACCTCACCAAAGCTGTTTTTAGTCTCAGTACTTCCCAATACTGAAAAGCAAATACAAAACTTGTGCGTTACTCTGATAACTTGTCCCAACAACTTTTCTGCTTCACTACCCAAATTTTCAATGCCCACAGTTTGTTCAAGGTCATAAACCTTTCCTGGATTAATTAAGCTCCTCAGTGAAAAAGAAGAAGGAAAAAAAAAAAAAAGAAGACTTGCTAGCTTAACTGATGTGGTCAAATACCTTTAAGACACAGTGGACATGATCAGACTCCAGGGTCAGATAGGAAAGGAAACAAACAACAACAACAAAAAGGAACTGCTTGGAAATCCTTTGTTCCTGCCTGACCTGTTCTGGATAACAAGCACATGTTTGAAGGTGCCTCTGAGAAGGGGCAGGCAGGAGGCGAATTCCAACGCACTAACAGACAGCATGGAGACCCAATCTAATCTAGTTTAGCAAATTTCTGGCCTGGAAATGAATGTCAGGTAAAATTCCATCTGTTTGGATGATGGGGTCAAGAATAGAATGATGGAAGACAGCCCAAGACTTCTAATTGTGATTATCTGACTTCTAATTACCCCTGATCAAAGGCAAAATGGGAAACTGGACTCCTACCAACATATAAACATGAACCATAAAGGAATTCCAATCAGGTGATATTCATTTTTACTTTAGATTCAGCTTTCTTTGAGACTAAAGGTAAAAAAGTATAATTATGTAACCTGAAATCCAACAGACCTGCTGCTCCAGCTAACAGATCATCAGGGGGAGCACCAGCCCTGCTCTTAACATTCCAGGACTCTCCAATACAAAACATGTTCCCTGACAAGGGGAACCATCACTGGGGCATAACACACCTCATACAAATCCTAGTGAAATGGGATAGCAGGAATGGCATTTGATGCCACAGGCTGCATACACAGGCGTTTGGGGAAAGGCTCCCTGCAGGGGAATCATGCTCTGTAGGAAACCAAGCAGATTCCTCTCTCATAACAACTGCAGCGGAAGTTGGTGTTTCCTTATTCCGCTCCAAACACAACAATCTGCCTGTACACACACAGAACTCTGTGATGCTAATTTTCTGTAGCAATCCATACAAAACCCTCATTACTACCTAATACGTGAATCGACTCAGCACTGGAAGCTGGAGGGGAGTTACTCCCTTTTCAAGCTGTTAACCAAGCCCAGGTCACACAGATTGTGGCCTTACAATTAAAATGAAATAATCAAAAATCCTCTTTCTTGCTAAAGCAGCTTTTCTTTTCTTTTTCAAGAGCTCTGTCATCAACTAAGTCAAGTCACATAAGGACGGGCCGTTGTTCTGCACGATGTGAGAGAATCCACTTCAGTGCCCAGTATCAGGAATGGTTAAATCATCTTCTTTGAATCAAGATGCTGCCTGAGCAGATAGCAAGCATTTTCCCTCAGTACCTGCTTCAAACACCTCACCCTGGACGGTGGCCAACCCCACACTGGAATTATCTGCATTGTTCACAAACTGACTGAAAGCATCACACGTGCACACCAAACCGAGCAGCCTATTACTTCCACATTTTCTTAAGAGTTTCAGCATTTCAGGTCCCTGGAGTATTTAATTCTTCCACACCGTGTCACCTCAGCTGCAGTGATATAAGTGGCAAAATATACTGAGGCACTGCTCAGGTGACCAAAACAACACGCTGAGATGCCGCATTTTTCAGCAATTGTTTCACGCAGTCTATCAAAAGTAAAATACTCTTTTGCACACGATCAATTGCAACAGAATCGCTCAATCCTGTCAACAAAGCCCAACCACACAAATCCAGTTTTGCAGTGGATGGGCTGGGACAGTCTTCTGCGCATTTAAATTATTAACATGTAAAATAATTTAACAGCATCCCCAAGATTCTCTCCCTAACCACAGAGCTGTCTTTATTTGACTCATTGTCCAGCGCTTGGAGACCTCACAAGAACCTTTTTAAAGCATCTATTTATTGGTCTTCCACATTGTTACAAAACAAAGCTCAACTCTGCCCCAACTTCACACACCATTATGACATGGATCATTGACTTTAGGTCTTCCTTGTAGGCTCCCTTCCTGGCCCATTCACTCATGAAAGGTTTATTGCTCACTAGTTACTGATGTGCATCTCCTGGAAGCTGCAGGGCAAAATGAAGTCCTGCGAGGACCATCTACCTTGTCAGAAAGTCCTGGGACAAGCATTTGTTCCAAAAAGGAATCCAACACCAGCTCCTGTGCAGGTCTAGCACGTAATAAACCGAATTAGATCTTTAGAACTCTTTTAAGAGCTTTTTCACACCACTTGGCACAATAAAAAGGCCTCAAGAATTCTTGTCAAAGATAATGGTCAGAGATACCACGAGGTCTCAGTAACTGTTTCCTGGTCTAATTCCCCAAGTTTTGTTTTACAGGGGCTCCTGGTTTAATCACCCCCCCGGCCAAACACAGCCTCTGCCACGTCCTAAGTGGGTGCAGGGCATCCTCCTCTCCCAAACACCAGAGCTGGACGTGCCACTCCCATCCGGGAACTGCAGCAGCATCACCACAGATTATCAGTGGGCACCACGACAGCCAAACAACAGGCTGGGCACAAGGGAACGCGTTGAGAACCCCCACTCTGAGGCTTGACCTTTCCCAAGATTTACTGTCAGATTAGCTCCCGTGCAGCAAGCAGGCATTCATTCTTAAAAACCCTTAATGCAAGAGATCAACCGAGAGAAAGAGTCACTTACCGGATCACATTTGATAACTTGTGATAGGAAATGTGTGAGGCATTGATAGGAGAGGAAAGTGTTAGTGTTCCCCAGATGCAGGCCTTGCACAGCTGCTACCACGCTGCCAGCTGCGATCATGGAGGGTGGGTTTGAAATAAATTTAATATCTGTATGAAGAAAGGAGAGAAAAAAAAAAAAAAAAAAAAAAAAAAAAAAAAAAAAAAAAAAAAGAAGAAAAAAAAAAAAGACTGAAATGATTGCTTTAGGAGAAGCCTGTCCATACACATACGCTCTTTGTACCAGCACGGCTTTTGGCTGCCAACTATTGCATCCCAAAAGGCAGGGAAAATGGTGAGCAGAAAGGTGCCTCCTGCTCTAAAACTCTCACAGGTCCAAACCTGCAAACACTTATCCACAAGAGCAACTGCTCTGCAGAGAGTGGCCCTTCCTAGCACTGGGCCTGGGAGGCCATTCATCGCTTCAAGTTACTTTTTTATCATAAGCAGGGCCCCCATTCTTCCAGTGTTAAAATACTTTGCTCCTGTGAATAATGCCACAGGGATCAATGGCATTGCACATCTGAGAAAATCTGTTTGCATCCTGCAGTGTTTTGCGTGGTCAGATCCAAGGTGCACTCTAACAACGAGTCCTGGGGCCCTTTAAAGCAGAAACCTTTGCTCTGACACTCAAAGGAATATTGCTTTCACGAACAACAACATCAACAGAAAGAAAGAAACGAGAAAGACTGCCTAACCCTGTCAGGAGGCAGATAATCCATATTTAAATTAAGGTTTCATCTTAAAAATGCTTTGTCTCAACCTAGTCTCTTGTCAGTGGCTGCCATCCATCCTGGCAACAGGGATTTAATGTAAATGTGGCATAACTAAGTGACGGGGGTCCCAAGAATTGGCGGACAATCAGTTACATTCTGATGTGACACCATGCTGACAAGAGGCTGGGCCCCCTTCCAGACTGCATTGCTGTAGGTCTCTCCACAAAGCCACTCCCAGGATCCCTTAAGGGGGCTATCTCTGCCATTTAGCACGTTCTTCCTTTGGGTTTGTTTGGTTTGGTTTGAGCTTTTTCTGATTTCTTAAAAATAACAACGGCCCGCATTTTAACGATGAGGCTCTTTCCTACTGAAGAGGAACGCATTTGATCCCTGGCGGTGAACACCTTGAAGGAGAATCGGCAACAAAGGAAGCAAGTGGCACATGTCAAGGTCCCAATTTGTGAGGGAGAAAGGGAAACGCCACAATGTACACCAGAACCTGAGGTACATTCCTTCAGCTTTTATCAGAATGCAACTTCCCCTGGGCTGGAAAAATATAAACCATCTGTCAAACCCCTGAATGAAATCAAACGAATGGGCAGCTTAGAGGGCTCAGTGGAACAGTTTAAGTATTAAATCATGCATCTCCTTTATTATGATAAAATAACTTTTGTGTAAATGTTTTACGAGTGGAGCCAAAGCCTTCAGGACTCCGTGGAAGTCCTGGCTCTGAATCTGTTTATTCAGACACCTCTGACACTCCACTGCGGCCCTGACCAATACCCACCCTCAAAGGGGCGCTCTGCCCAGCATCCTGCAAACCTCCAAAATTAAACTGACACGCGAAATTCTGGCCAGGCTTTGAGGATGCACCGCCAGCAAAAAGGCAAGCTCGAGCTAAAGTTACCTTGTTTGTGTTAAAATAAACGCATCAAAATAAATTTGGTTTGGTTTGCCCCCTTTTCCTAACCTGGCCGTTCCCGGGCGGATATAAATGCGCCCATCACCTTCTAGGAAGCCGCTATCGTTCTCCTCCCCCTCAAAAAAAAAGGCAGCAGCCCAGACTGCTTATTGGTGCTGTCCCCCTTCCAAAACCAGTCCTGACAGAGCTGCAGGCGGACTTGGGAAACGGGGGATTCCCGGCATGGAGATGCCACCGGGATGGGGTTGCTCAGAGGGGTAGGGTG
Source organism: Hylia prasina (assembly GCA_013397195.1). Taxonomy (NCBI): domain Eukaryota; kingdom Metazoa; phylum Chordata; class Aves; order Passeriformes; family Sylviidae; genus Hylia; species Hylia prasina. The sequence continues at coordinate 22,549 of VYXD01000772.1, forward strand.
GCAGTGCCCTCCCGACACTGTTTACGGAGCTCCACAAACGGGACGTGACCAAAATGTGTCCCTTTAATGAGCCCGTCCTGACAGGATCACGTTTGGGATGAATATTTGCGCTCCTCTTTTAAATGGAGCAGTAAACAAGAACATGAATTCATAGTCACACCCTCATTCTTTCCAAGGTGGAAAAGTGATAATGAAGTTTAAATGACCAGTTTGTGTCTGTCCCTATAACCACTCCAGACAAGCAGCATGGACTGCCTTTTTGTTGCAACTCAACAAGGAATTATTTGTGGCAGAGGCCACTAATTTCAGCATATTAATCAGGGGGCCCCTCTCGCCTGTAATTGGATGCCCCCAAGTGAAGAGTGTGGCATCATTGTCAGCCTCCATCGCCTCATCTTGCGCTATTGAGCGCTCAGGAACAAGGGGGCTTCGGTGAGATGAATTAGACCTGACACAGCCACAATGGGGTAGGGGGCCCCATCAATTGAAGCACACATCCCCAGTAGCCTATCTGAGACTTCATCCAAAAAGAATAAACAACTTCAGCGTTGTTAAAAAGAGAGAGAGGGAGAGAGAGAGGAGGGGGAGGAGAGAGAAGAATGCCAGCCACCCTGAAGGGAGGACAAAGCAGGCATATAGGCGCTGCAGCGCTTTAAAAAAATTCCTAACAAGGCGAGTCACCCCTTTTCCTTTTTAAATGGAGCAGCAATTCCATCCGTCTGGAGAGCTGGGGGCTATGAATGAAAATCTTTTCATTGAGCCAAATCAAAACTGTGAACATAAATCACTTGCTGCAAGATGCAACAGGTTCCAACTGGTCACATACCTTGAGACTTCCAATTTTATAAAGGCCGGAGAATGGGAGAATTGTAACACGCTCGTTTCAAAGGGGGAATCTTTCTTTCTCCTTTGGAGGGGACCAAGGCAACAACAATAATAACAGCAATAATAATAATAATAGATAATGGAAAAGGAGCCTGGTATGTTTTGATAACCAGAGGAACATAATGAAATGCTGAAGCTCCAATATTTGTTGCTATTCATTGTTATGCTTGTATAGAGCTGCAGCTCTCCCTCAACACCGGTCTCAACTTGGGCCAAAAGAGGCCTGCTTCCTTTTGAGCTCTCCCTGCCTTGCTCGGCCATGCCAAAGCCCCATTCATTAAGCTCAATTATGTGTTAACTTCAAACAACCCCTGGTAATTTTTTTTTTTTTTTTCGCTTTTTCCCCCGAACCTACCACAGCACAAAGGCATCCTCTGGTGAAAATGGATTTTTCGCAACCAAACCAAATCAAACAAACCCATTTCTACCTCTACTAGCCAGACAACTGGAAAGGGAGCTTAGGAGGAATTCCCCTCAACTTCACCTTGCAGCGTAACCTTCTTTTTCTGGAGCAAACACATACACACTCATCTGCAAACACTTCCATAGCCTTCACCTTGGTAAGCCAACTGGCCAAGGGTTTGTTTTCTAAGCAAGCGTTATTTTGCAGTCTCCTCTTTGAACCTCCTTTACAGAAGAGGACACAGGCAAAGGAGAGACTGCACTTGCCCCTGAGGCCACTTGAGCGAGCTGTCAGTGTTTCCAGTGGACTTTGGATCAGGCCCCACAGCATCCAGGCAGCACATGGCATTTGCAGTCCATCTAGGTTCATTTTGGCAAGGGGAAATGCAGCACAACCCAGCAGCAGCAAAGCAAAGTCCAGATGCTGCTTAGGCCACATGTGATCTTCACTAGCCAACAAAGAAGACATGAGGAAAGCGAAAGGTACAGAAAAACCCCTGACATCCAAAAATAACAATAAAAACACAGAGCCTAGTGGCAGCCTTTCTGAGCGCTCCTTCCCCAGGCAATATTCCCAACTTCAGTAGGGAGCTGAAGAGGGCCTCAACTCTGGTGAGCTCAGCGCTGGTTTTTTGGTGGTTTTTTGGTTTTTTGTTTTTTTGGGTTTTTTTTCTATCACTAAGTAAAACTCCCAGAACATGGTTCTCATTTACTGATCCATTCTCCAGCTGTGGTGTGTAGCAGTGTTAAATAAAGGCTCTGGATGTGCTTCCTAAAAGAAACATAACAACACCGACAGTAGATCAAAGTACTGGACTCTTAGCAAGTCTCCAACCTTTGAACTACTCTTGTTTTCATCCCTGTCATTGCCAACACAACAACCTAGGTTAAACATCCCCACATCCGAAGGGGAGCCCGGGTGGCCATTCTTTTTAGCTTCAAACTTAGCAAATCACGCCTCCAGAGTTGCAGCAGCCTCATATCTGGTAGAACCTGGCGTGAAGGGACACACTGGACTTTCCCAAAATGTTGCTGCCGGCGGTTTGAAGGTTGTGGCGCTTCCCAGCACAGAGCATTACTCCAGGCAACCTCACCTACAAGCTGCCCCTCACGAGCTGATGTTAGGCCCAAGGTGAAGAGCAATGCCAGTGTTTATAAACTTCTCTCTTATGGCTTGGTTGTTCTATCTTTAGGCCTCGCAGTGGGGCTGGTTCTGTGAAATAATTTTTTTT